>MU159689.1:17109-67247 GCA_015888305.1 Antheraea pernyi
GAATGGCACCACCCCTGCGTGACTATCACAAAGGCTGGTGGTCGGTTCAGCTCAGGCTCTCCCCCGGGGGCCTGACAGTCCATGATGGATTTTCACTCCACGTAAAAAAAAAAAAAAGGTTAGACTTGTGAAAAAGGATAACGCGAACTTGCCGTGGGCGAGCGCGGTACATTTATTACGAAACCTTTTTAAACCAAGTATTAAATACGTATTTACCTTTTTTGTAATAACATGGGCTAAGCCTAGAAAAGTACTGGCTCTCTAGTGCAGCTGCCAGAACACAACTGCTTTACTATCTTAAACTTGAGGATGGTAGCTAGCCCGACGGGTAATAGAAAAAATCCGGCTACCTGCGGATTCATCTCATTCATGTCTTTATAAATCAAAACACCATACAAAGCATATTACCGATTTGCTGGACTGTAAGTTTAAGCGCCATGTCAAGTTTTGTTGTCAAAAGACTGTTATAGAGTCGATCAATATGCATCCATTAAAAATAATGGTGACGTGTAATGTATTTTAAATATTATATATATATGTTAAAAAGATAAACCAGATCGAGTTTCGTGTCGGTTCTTCTCGATGATTGGATTGTTTTCCGAACCGGTGTGGTAGTTTTGATGTTCATAAGCGCCTTCACAGGGTCTAAATTGTATAAAGTAATTTTGATTTTATTATTTTCCTGCAATTCTAATGGTTTATACAGCACACATCACAATAACCCTCAGGTCGCAGTATTGTTTCCAAATTACTTAACTTTTATCCCTATATTTCGGCCAATTTCAACAATAACTTTATAAATTATAGTCTATGTGCTACTTTGATGTATATATTAAAAGTTTTATCAAAATCTGTTTAGTAGTTTTTATGCGAGCTGAACCTGAAAAAGTTAATGTGAAACTAGTAATAGAGAGACATAGAGATATTAGTAACTAAAACAACAGAAAGCTATTTTTTTTTTGTATTTTGAGTTACATACCAAGAGCGTCAAGTTCAACCGTCAATCAAGGACGCGTTTTTATTTTTATTTTTTTTACAAACTAGCGGGCCCGGCAGACTTTGGTCCGCCCGGATTATGAAAAAATCGTTGACAAATTATATACAAAAACGTTCCTCATGAATCACCCTATCCATTGGTGAAAACCGCATGAAAATCCGTTCGGTAGTTTTTGAGTTTATCGCGAACAGACAGACAGACGCGGTAGGGGACTTTGTTTTATACTATGTAAATAATGATATGTCGCCCTCTCTCTCTCTCTCTGTGTTATTATTTTTAAATTTAACTTTTGCAGGTACACCTCGCATCAATAATATCAAACGTTTTTTGTTGCAGTGAGAAGTGGTAGCGGTCAATCTATTCCAGGCGAAAGTGCAAAGTAACGTCCAATATAATATTTAATGACGGACTTCCGCAAAATACCGCCTTCTTCAATCAAATAGTACTTTTGCGTGAAAGAGTACCAAGTATCCACTCATCCGCAAAAATGTTGTCGTTCCTAATATTAAATAATATTCCATACAATTATTATTTTTAGAAATTGTATCGGGCATGAAATATCTGTATTCGGTTTTAAAAACGGTTTTCATCCATTTCAATCTGTTTAAAATTCAGAACGTCTCTGATATTTTAAATAAACATGAAGTTCGAGCGGAAACATTTTTGCGGTAAAAGAAATTCTATTCTTTAGCTAATGTATACTAGAAATGAGTATATCTTAATAAAACCACTTTCTCTAGAGGATTCTATTTGTATTCAGCACGTTTAGATACGAAACGCTTGGTAATAATTCACTGTAAATGTAATTTAAAAATAACTATCTTTTTCCTGCGGTTTTGCTCGCGTTAATGTAGATTTAACTCAAACTATCGGGAACAGTAATTCTTCTAGATGAAATGTATTCCTCTTATGTACTCCTGATACACGTTGTATGTAATATATAATGATGCTCAAAATGAAAAATTATTTATTCAGTTTAAGCCCTGAGAAGACGCTTATGAACGTCAAAACTACCACCGGTTCGGACAAACAGCCCACTCATCAAGAAGCACCGACAAGACACTCGATCTAGTTTCTCTTTTCATTGAACATATTTTTGCGAAAATAGATAGTTACATTCATTTTTGGTGGATGCACAGAGATTGGCGTCATTTCCAGATATCACTATCGTTCATATATTGATCCACTCTAAAACAGCCTCTATATATTAACGGGTAAGAAACTCGGTTCAGTCCTTTTCGGTAGTTAAGATGTGATAGCGTAATAAACAGATAAACAAACTCTGTGTCGCTATTACAATATTAGTAAAGAAGTAAGCACAACGCCCCATAACTGTCTCATCATAGTGAAAATTGTGAGTTGAAACCTAGTTCTTTGTCTTCTCCACTAACAGGAAAATTTCTCAAGAAGATCCATGCCCTAGTAATCTATTTCGTAAGAGTAGAAATAATGAAAAAATTGCTTTTAAAGGGTCATAATATAAAGTAAAATGTTCATTCCTCAGTATAAACTTATTTATAAGAAAACTTTGTTATAACGTACATATACAGGATACAAAGCTGCTGCTGGTTAAGATTTTGTTATGAATTGATATTTTGAAATTAATAAATAACCGTTTCAATTAATGCTTTATTTTTAGGATATGTATAACATCTCTTTTTCCCTTTTACCGTCAAGCCACAGCTAGAATGATTTATGAATGAGTAGATAATACGCGAATTTAGAAAATTATGTTCGAAGGCATAAACACCGAATCTTAGCCGTTCAGTTACGATGTAACTGATATATTATGTTATACTCTAGCCACCGCTCACGACTTCTACTGCATTTATATGTTTACTAATAATTACAGTTTTATTTAGCAATTAATCTTTTTTGTGAAAACTAACATATATCCTTAGTGGTTAACAATGTACATCCTTACAAAATTTTTCGTTAAAAGAGAAAATAAATGGCTTTAGAATACAATATTCGATTTTTTTAATTCCTAATAAATATAATAGAAAATAAATAAATGAATAGAAAAATGACGATAGACACTGTATGAAAATTAAATGAGTGACAAACATTTCGGTCATAATTAACAGCACGAAGACCTTGCACGCATTTTTATAGAATGCGATAAACATATTTCTATACATATAATATTGAAAAATCGAAGTCTACCAAAGTCGTTTTATTAACAAAAATGAAGGGAGATTTTGACGGGATCTAGGGGCGTCATGTTACTGGTTTTTACATTTTATTCATATTCTTGTCTTATTTGATTGTATGTTTTATAATATTGGTGTTTTACGTAATATAGTTTGGTTATTGTGTACAAATTAAGTGGATGGGAAATAATGATCCCAATGAATCCAAATCAACGGAACATGGATTCTGAGTTGCCACAAAAGCTTCCTGGAAAATTCTAACAAGACATCATAACAAACATATTGTTAGTTCACTGAAATTATCCCGAGAAACTAGTAATATTATATCTTTCTCGACAAAGGCAGTAATAAATAATTAAGATTAGTTGTCAAAAATAAAATAAAATAAGCAAAAAGGAAACACAGAATAAATAATACATTGCATTTATTTGCTTAATCTGTGACGGCTGACACATTGTCCACTGGCCGCACGCTTGTATGAAACGCTAACGAAATTGACTATGCTAATAGTCTATGGAATTGTTTTCTTACGCTCAATATTTTGAAACAAACAAAAGGTAACAAAACCCTGAATAGGTAATTAACACTCTAGAATACGTGAAAAGGAAGTGCGTACGCCTTTTCGTCAATATTATCAATCAATTGTATAAAACAAAGTCGTTATTTGCGTCTATTTGTATTTCTTTAATTTCTTGTAAGCTATGTGACAAATTTTAATATGATTTTCACAAACATTCTTTAAAATGTACTTCGGAAGGTTTATATGTATAATACATTCGTATTATATTTATAGAGATTACAGAATAGCCAATGCATTTTACTGAAATGGTTTTTTTTGGTATGTCCGCTGCCTATGTATGCAATTTCCACAATGTCAAGTGTGACAAATAAATTTAATGCAAAATATTCAGTGTAACAACATATCAATATTGAAATCGTAAAAAGTATATTACATTAAATTTTAAATTATTATATATATATGTAGAACTATATACTATATATCTATCTGTCTACTACTATGGAAGAAAGATTCTTTATTCCGTGGTCTACTACTATATCTAACTATATAGTATGGTACCGCGAACATATCTTTTCACGTTGGATAGAATATAAATAGGAGTAGAACTTGGCGTTAACATTTGCTTTATTAAGATACTAACTTCTTCTATCAATACAAATTTGACTTATACCTCGGGAACAGTACTTTATATCTTGATGGATGCATCCTATGCCCTTTTCGTGACACCGGTATGAAAGAGCGTGCAATATTTCATAATGATCGGTGAGTAGTTAAGTTCTTGTAGTAATACTGTATGTGGGAAATATACAATTGTGGATTTCTCGGTTTGAAATCGCCAAATCGTGGGTTGGCGTGGTGATTATGCCCATACCTTCCTGCAGTGGTTCTCTTACAGTTGATTATGATGGTTAGTTAAAGATGGATACTCTAGTTACCTATAAAATTAAGTGAACAGAAATTGTAGATTTTAATCTTAAAATAGACTTGAGCTTTTGAACGAAGGAAAACATCCTGAAGAATCCTTAGTAAATCAGAAGCCAAACATTTGTGTGCATTCGATGGTAAGGCGCCAAACTATCACAAAAATGCCTCGAGAAGAGTAATGATTTTAATAAAGTAAGATTTCATTCGAATGTCGGTTTTAATATAAACTCGAACGGTGCCACGCGGAATTACACAACAACGTTTAATCTAGGTCAACGATGTCAATAACGCCAAAAAAAACCATCTCGCCTGCGCTTGCGCAATCTCGTGATTATTTTTTTTGTTATTTATCTTAAATAACACTCGCTCCCCTCGGACTTAACTGATAGCTTTAGGCAGTTCGTTCGTTTTTTGTCGTGGTCATTGAAATATTTATTTTGTTAAGTTGGTACGTACGTTTTGGGTTTTCGTGTAGATGATAAATCGAAATGACTTTTTTCCGTTTTTATTTTGGTGGGATCTGAATCTGTCATGTAGTGGATTATATATTTTATTCATAATCTTGTGTTATTTGGCTTTATATTTTGTAATATTGGTGGTATTTTATGTAATATAGTTTGGTCATTATACACAAGTGATGTGGATGGGAAATAATACTACGCAGCATGAATTCTGTGATGCCACAAAAACTCCATGAAAAGTCCTAGCATCTTGTTAGACCATTGAAATGATCGTAAGAAATTATTGTAATATTATTTAAATACTTGACTAGTGTAGTAATAATCTGGAATATTGCTAAAAAATAAAATAAGAAAAGAGTCTTTTGTCAAAAGGTTTAGATAGCGATTCATAACGCTGTGTAAACAGCATAATTCTCACTATCGTCCGTATAACTAGCGGAACCATAAGTTAATATGTCTAAGTCAAGAGTAAAGGTATACTTTTGGACATCGAGTTTTGATCAGAACACTCATTTTATTATCGGGAATTCTCTTAAAACTATAAATGAGATGCGTTTTAGGTTTCTCTTGTTATTATTTTTTAATTTCGTTTGTCTGATCATTTTATAAATTGTTGCAGACAATAAGTAATTTAATGTGTATATAAAGTAACTAAAATCGCTTTTAAAAGTTTCACTTCACCGAAATTTATAATACTTTTAATATGCAAATTTATTTTTATTTTAATATATTACTTAAAGATTATTAGCTTGATATTTCACTTTCACGCATTCAATAAACTGTTGACGATTGGCAGCTGAATGTAATTTACGACTTTTTTTATGTCTACAACAGCACGTATAATTTAAGGTTAGGAAAAGGGCTAAATGATAATTGTGGATTGAAACATTTTCAGGTTCTCGGCGAGCTTTTGATTGTGACAGGTAACAATGCTATTGTGTATTTTTTTTCGAACTGTCTACGCTATTGGCCTATAAAGGCCTTAACAGCTTCACCGGACTACTAAGGCGAGCGCTTAAGGCACTCAGCCGATTTAATTTTGACAACAAGCTCAAGGATGCACGTCACACCTCGGCTTGGACTGTTGCCTAGTTTATGCAATTCACGACCTGAGTTAACCTAAGCTACATATTCATACGTATATAAGTTAGTGAGATATATATGTGTACCTAGCATATATACCTCAATAGCTCTTATATGTATTTCGTGTCGCATAATTTCTTTTGTCTGAACTAATTCAGTTCGATAAGGGAAAAATAAAACCCTTCCACTTCCATGTGTAAGCATGTGTGCGTGCATGTGAGTGGAGGTGATATGATGTTGTGTATTACAAAATGCCTAATTATCGTATTAAGTCAGTTCTGTGTTGTTTATTAAAAGGCATTTTATTAAAAGAAACAACTATGCATCGATGTATAAAAAAATTAAAATAGTAAAATTAAGCTCATTAAATTTTAATTGAATATTTCTACAAAAAATATATGAAATAGACTTCCATATTAAGGTTGAACTAAACTAATTTATTTATTTAATCGTATGGCTAAATAGAGTATCCATCTACTATCGTCGATTGATTTCACTGTGAGGTTCAATTTATGTGAAGCAGTGCAGCAGACAAAAATTTGTTACTTTTTAGCAGCACCCGGGGAGTACGTGCAGGCACACCTCCTATACACGCGAGTAACACCAGCCCTCCTAATAAAACTAATAATATATATATAGGAACTCTGCCATTATGACGTCAAAGTGAAGAAATTTAAAAATTAATATAAAAAAGTACGACATCCATTTATACAAAACAACCCTGATAGAGGTGAATAGGAGTTGGGATTACATATAGTAGTGTGTCATTTTTAAAATCAATATGTGGCCTTGTAAAATACTAGCCCTGGAAAATTTGACTTGGACAGAATTACCGGTGAAAGCTATTCGTTTAAGTAGTAATCTGGTCACTTTAGTCATGTACCGATTATATATAAGTTACTAATAAAAACATCGTCCGTAAAGCTCAGTTTGAAACATGTTTGTTGAGTGTTACATCATGAAAGTATGTTTGGTTACTAAATACTGTTACGATAATTTACGAGTTGTAAGTCTCGTAGAGCTGTTACCTTCATATAAGTATGAGGAAAGATTTTTGAAGGCGTCTTAGTCTGTTATGTAGTGGATTTTATATTTTATTCGTAATCTTGTGTTATTTGAATCTATATTTTGTAATATTGGTGGTGTTTTACGTAATATAATTCGGTTATTGTGCATAAGTGAAGTGGATGACAAATAATACCACGGAGTATGCGCTCTGAAATGCCACAAAAATTCCCGGAGAAGTTCTAAACACGGGGACCATTTTGTTAGAATATTGAAATTATCGCAAGAGACTTGTAATATTAATAACTATGATATTTTTTTTGAAGAATTGTTACCAAAAATGAAATTCTACAAAAGAAAAAAGATTCGTTAAGACAAACCAATTGTTCCGTCTTTTAGCCGTCAACATTCCTTTGAACCCTTATTGATATGTTATAAAAATAAATGCTAATATGAAAAGAACCATTGATAATTCGCGTTAGGGATGAAGTTTCAAAGACCTTTCCTTAGTGCAAACGCGCATAGTTAAAGGAACTTCTTTGCATTTTTTTTGTTTCTACAATCATCGCTTTATGTTTGTCATTTAGTTTTATGAAATCTATTAATTAGCTATAATTAATCTTTGTCATCTATAGTGTAAAGAGAAATTGTACAATATATATTCGAAATTACATCGCAAAAAGATTTTATACCAGAAGCGTTAACTTTATTTTACTATGCTGCAAATGCGTAAGTATATTTCTTATCACTTACTAGGTAACAATGCTATTGTGTATTTTTTTTCGAACTGTCTACGCTATTGGCCTATAAAGGCCTTAACAGCTTCACCGGACTACTAAGGCGAGCGCTTAAGGCACTCAGCCGATTTAATTTTGACAACAAGCTCAAGGATGCACGTCACACCTCGGCTTGGACTGTTGCCTAGTTTATGCAATTCACGACCTGAGTTAACCTAAGCTACATATTCATACGTATATAAGTTAGTGAGATATATATGTGTACCTAGCATATATACCTCAATAGCTCTTATATGTATTTCGTGTCGCATAATTTCTTTTGTCTGAACTAATTCAGTTCGATAAGGGAAAAATAAAACCCTTCCACTTCCATGTGTAAGCATGTGTGCGTGCATGTGAGTGGAGGTGATATGATGTTGTGTATTACAAAATTGTCTGAACTAATTCAGTTCGATAAGGGAAAAATAAAACCCTTCCACTTCCATGTGTAAGCATGTGTGCGTGCATGTGAGTGGAGGTGATATGATGTTGTGTATTACAAAATGCCTAATTATCGTATTAAGTCAGTTCTGTGTTGTTTATTAAAAGGCATTTTATTAAAAGAAACAACTATGCATCGATGTATAAAAAAATTAAAATAGTAAAATTAAGCTCATTAAATTTTAATTGAATATTTCTACAAAAAATATATGAAATAGACTTCCATATTAAGGTTGAACTAAACTAATTTATTTATTTAATCGTATGGCTAAATAGAGTATCCATCTACTATCGTCGATTGATTTCACTGCGAGGTTCAAATTATGTGAAACAGTGCAGCACTTTGTTACTTTTTAGCAGCACCCTGGGAGTACGTGCAGGGGAATGAGAGGCACACTTCCTATACACGCGAGTAACACCAGCCCTCCTAATAAAACTAATAATATATATATAGGAACTCTGCCATTATGACGTCAAAGTGAAGAAATTTAAAAATTAATATAAAAAAGTACGACATCCATTTATACAAAACAACCCTGATAGATGTGAATAGGAGTTAGAATTACATATAGTAGTGTGTCATTTTTAAATTTTTTTTAAATTTTAATTACGTGGCCTTGTAAAATACTAGCCCTGGAAAATTTGACTTGGACAGAATTACCGGTGAAAGCTATTCGTTTAAGTAGTAATCTGGTCACTTTAGTCATGTACCGATTATATATAAGTTACTAATAAAAACATCGTCCGTAAAGCTCAGTTTGAAACATGTTTGTTGAGTGTTACATCATGAAAGTATGTTTGGTTACTAAATACTGTTACGATAATTTACGAGCTGTAAGTCTCGTAGAGCTGTTACCTTCATATAAGTATGAGGAAAGATTTTTAGCGGCATCTTAGTCTGTTATGTAGTGGATTTTATATTTTATTCGTAATCTTGTGTTATTTGAATCTATATTTTGTAATATTGGTCGTGTTTTACGTAATATAGTTCGGTTATTGTGCATAAGTGAAGTGGATGACAAATAATACCACGGAGTATGCGCTCTGAAATGCCACAAAAATTCCCGGAGAAGTTCTAAACACGGGGACCATTTTGTTAGAATATTGAAATTATCGCAAGAGACTTGTAATATTAATAACTATGATATTTTTTTTGAAGAATTGTTACCAAAAATGAAATTCTACAAAAGAAAAAAGATTCGTTAAGACAAAGCAATGGTTCCGTCTATTAGGCGTCACCATTCCTTTGAACCCTTATTGATAGCTTGATATATTTGATATGTTTTCAATTGCTAACATGAAAAGAATCATTTATAATTCGCGTTAGAGATGAAGTTTCAAAGACTTTTCCGTAGTGCAAACTCGCTTAGTTAAAGGAACTTCTTTGCATTTTTTTTTGTTTCTACAATCATCGTTTTATGTGTGTCTGTTAGTTTTATGAAATGTATTAAGTAGCTATAATTAATCTTTGTTATCTATAGTGTAAAGAGAAATTGTACAATATATATTTGGAATTACATCGCAAAAAGATTTTATACTAGAAGCGTTAACTTTATTTTATTATGCTGCAAATGCGTAAGTATATTTCTTATCACTTACTTTTCAAAGCCCACAGTTCTTTTGCTTTTAGCCCATCGACGTATTCTTGCATATCTTCTTTGCATTCCCCACTTAATGCTTTTTGCAATTCATCCCACTGTCTCATAAGAATCTCTGCGTCGAATACACGCAGCATATTTTCGATTCCCATCATATCTGTTGAATTATTTGTATCCTTCTTCAAGACCATTCGTGATTCATTAACAGTGTTCCTAATCGAATCGGTAAGTTTACTCAGCACATCTCTATTCGGTTTCTGTGTTGTCTTATCGGTTTTTGTTGTTTTTACTAAGTGCTGGACGTTATGAGACGCTTCTGTTGTTGGTTGTTTCGTTTCGACTTCTATGTCACTGAAATCTGCGAACGATAGGCCGTCGTCGTCTGCGAATAGGCTGAAATTGTCATCATTCTTTACATTTTGATCATCGTTATGAAACAAGGAGCCAGTTAAGTCTGAAGTCAGTGGACTTTCTTCATCAATACCTCCTTTCGCGGATGCCTTCTTGATGTTCTGAAAAGCGTCTATCAAACCACTACGAAGCTTCTCTTCCCGTGCACTCTCCTTTCTCTCAAGTTCGGCACAATTAATTAAAACTAGGGCACACAAAAATATTACCACTTTGTCGAACATTTTCAAAATGTATTTTTTAATTTTTAATATTTAATTCACACGCATGCTGGCAACACAACGGTTGTTCGAAATTCGAATGTTCGTTATTAATTAGAGGTGCGCACGCGGTGGCGCAGTCGAGCCTCGACTGGCTGCGCCTGGGCACGGAGGCTGTGACATAACGACGTTACATAGTTATAGCACTTTCACTGTTGAGGTGCGCGCGCGCAGGTGAACGCCGTGCCGCATCCTTGTAGGGCGGTCGATGCGTGCTGTCGATCTAATTTTGTATTAATATTTCTTCATTCCTTATTGTTGTCCTTATGTTGGTTTTTTAAATGATGTATTATTGCAAATGTCACCTATTGTATAATCTATATTAATGAATCCTATATTAATGTGTTTTCTGATAGAAATCAATACGTATTATAAAACAAAGTTCTCTCCCACGTCTGTTTGACTGTTCGCTATAAACTCAAAAATTACTGAACGGATTTTCATGCGGTTTCCACCAGTAGATAAAGTAATTCATGAGAAAGGTTTAGGTAGATAATTTGTTAGGGTTTTAGTTTATTAGCCGGACCTAGGGAAGATGGGTCGGGGGGGCAATCTTTCTATTGTACAGGTCCGGCGGACGGAGGAGACGGTCGGTGTGTACCCGGCTGCCTCCTAACAGGACGAGGCCCGGCGGCAGCGATATCGCTGCTGGGCCAACCGCTGGGGCGGCACGATGAAGTCTATAGAGATCTCGTGCCGCCCTAACTTAGCGGTAGACGTACACCGTGGGGTTTTAGACCGTGCGAGACGGACATAAGCCACCCTCTCCCCCAAGAGGGTGGTGTATCCATAAGGGATTTCCCCACGTAAAAAAAAAGGGGTTTTAGTTTATTATCAGAGCGGGATAACGTCTGTCGGGCCCGCTAGTTTATTATAAATGATATGTATATACAATATATCCAATTTGACATTAATATTTTTTTATTATTTTACAGTTTAATCTCTGATTTAAATACAATGCATACACAAAAGTTATGAAACTAGTGATATAAGTTTTTTGTATATTTATTTTTCTGTTAACTTACGAAATCGCTATATGTTCCACCTCGCTACAACGAGAGTATAAATATTATGTATTTTATATATAATGAAAGAAAACAGATTTGACAAAGAAAATACTGATCGAAAATATCGATTGGAAGCGGACAAATATCGTATGGGAATAGGACAAATTTCAAATTGAGTAATGTCTAAAACCTTAAAAAAATGGTACGTTAAATGGCATCGTTCTTTGATGTAAATTTGGAATTCAATACAACAATAATAAGAAAGTATTATATTTTTTGTTTTTATCTTTAACTAGCGAGCCCGGCAGACGTTGTCCCGCCCTGATTATCTTAAAAAGATCCTTGACAAATTATATACCAAAACGTTCCTCATGAATCACTTTATCCACTGGAGAAAACCGCATTAAGATCCGTTCAGTCGTTTTTGAGTTTATCGCGAACAGACAGACGCAGTAGAGGACTTTGTTTTATACTATGTAATGATTTTTTAGTATTATAAGTTATAAGGAACCATAACATCGTCACATCAAAAATGTGTATTAAATTAAAAAAATCGTTGATGACATCACATGTGGGGCAAGAAATTTTTTAATGTGTCACGCTGAATACGTACAAAACATTTGTTTGCCGATAACTAAATTTGTATTGTTTATTCTAACATAGAGTAAGGTGATTTATTCCTTATTCGTGAAGGTCTTGTTACGTAAACATTACCTACGGAATAACTATTCTGCAATAAATTTATATTCGTTGGTGGAAACTTGAACCTAAGAAATACTCATACAAATGTGGGAAAAACTGTGAATTGCTTGGAGTCTGAAATTAGCAATACATTGTAGATGGGCGTGGTGATTATACCCATACCTTCTTCGTGAAAAGTCCTATGGTCCTGCAGTGGGTCTCTTATATGCTGATGATACCTAGAGCGATATTTTTACTTAGTTTAGGGTTTTTTTAATGTTAGAGGTTTTCGCAAGTGGCTATATTAAGTTTCCATTTCTGTGAGGATTTACTCGCTCGATCAAAGATTCATCAACGAAAATGCGATTTTGACCTTTGACTAACAAATAGTATAGTAATAGATTTGTATTGTTTATTCTAACATAGAGTAAGGTGATTTATTCCTTATTCGTGAAGGTCTTGTTACGTAAACATTACCTATGGAATAACTATTCTGCAATAAATTTATATTCGTTGGTAGAGTGAGCCTACTTGAATAGATTGTGAGCATAATTCGAAAAACTTGTATGGTTGCGTAAGTGGTTGGCGTATTGAAGATAACCAGGGGAAAACTGCTTAGCGTATTCTTTTGTTTTAGGTTGGTAGGCTCGCGTGACAGTGGCTATCATCGACAGATCCTATACATACCATTGCGTGAAGTACATTCGAATTTAGTTCAAATCGCGGTATGTACCTAGGAATTTCTCAGAATTGGCATACAATTACTAATTTCAATCGATAACACTATCGGCTGACGGTGAAGGAAAACATCACAAGGAAACTTGAACCTAAGAAATGCACATACAAATGTGGGATAATATAGAACTGTGAATTTCTTGGAGTTTGAGCTTAACAATACGTTGGTAGGCTGGCGTGGTGTATACCCATACCTTCTTCGTTAAAAGTCCTACGGCCCTGCATTGGGTCTCTTATATGCTGATGATACCTAGAGCGATATTTTTACTTAGTTTAGGGTTTTTTTAATGTTAGAGGTTTTCGCAAGTGGCTATATTAAGTTTCCATTTCTGTGAGGATTTACTCGCTCGATCAAAGATTCATCAACGAAAATGTGATTTTGACCTTTGACTAACAAATAGCATAGTAATAGACTTAAAGAGTTGAATAATTGGTATATGCGACGCATCCAACGTTTTTGTGACAATTTTAATAACCACTGCAAAGCAAGATTATATCTGGCATTACGGGACGGTCCCGTAGAATTCAAGACGGTTGCTCGCCTTCCTACCACCCGTAATTAAGGCATAGTGTCCTTTTTATTTTTCGGAAGTATTAATTCATATTACTTAACGTAAAAACGTGACGTGACGCTCAAAAAATCACAATGAATTAGAAGTTTGTTGCTTTCGTAACAAAACTGTACCATTGTTGTGTTAACTCGCTTACCTGTGAGATTGTGTTACCTCGGACATTTTTCTTCCGCGGTACGATAAATCATCTCTGAAAAAAATTGATGCCTTTGCATGGTATCATATAGAACGTGTACAATATTAAATTTTTCGATGCAACTGTACTTGTTTCAATGATTAGTAACGATACATACTTATTATAAAACAACGTCTGCCTGTTTATTCATTTTAACTAAAAAAATACTGAACTGATGTTTTTTTATACTTCAGATAATATTTTACAGGAGTTATTATTTTACTATTTTTATTTTATTACAACATATATAAAAAGTAATATATACAATCATTATTTTAGACAAATGATGATGTTTAAAGAAAATTAAGTTTACACAATATTTTATTTTTTGATGCAATATTCTATCTATAATTCTAAAGGCTTCTCCAAACACAACGTGTTTCTAGCGCGCGTCATGGTGTAATAGCGTCGCGTACTAACGCTGCGTTGTATTGTACTATTCAAGTTGAAACATTTCAAGCAGAGTGCGTACTAGTACGCGACGCTCATGACGAGCACCAATAGTACAACACAACGTGGCGCTAGTACGCTATTACGCCTTGTGTTTAGTGAAGCCTTAAATATTAAAGAACATAATTTAATATACATTGTTAAAATAAATCGGCAATACCATAAATCGTATTTAAAATCATAAATGAGGAAGTTTGCGAATGGGATGGAATGGAATAGTGTATTTGTAGTGGCGTTAGAAAGTGGAATAAACGGTGTCGTGCTCATACGTAGGACAACGCAAAGGAAGTGGCGAGTATTAGCAAGTACTTAATATGATGAAGATTTATGTGACGATGTGGCCGAAGAAGATAGAATATAGTATTATTAATCACAGAATTTGTTAAACAAGTAACCGTTTTGGTTGTATAATTTCATTTCTGTTACAACCTTGATTTACTTGATTTACAATTACATTTAATTTCTAATTTTAATTAAGTAGTTTAGTAATTTGTTTATATTTATATAATGGAACCTTATTGTCTTATGAATAAATAAATAAAAATGAATAAAAAAATAAAGACCAAACAATGAGTTTCTCTCAGTAATACCGACCATTATTAGACTGTGCAGAAAGAGAGTATTTTTTCAATGTTTGTGCATTTCTTTGCCATACAATTCAACAAAAAAAACCTTAGTGTTTTCAAACTCTTTAGAGGAGGTCCATTAATTACGTCAGGTGTTTTTAATCCCTCTCTACTTTGATCCTACCTGGTGAGATTTCATTAGGTTTATTTCGACCACACCCCTTAAGCCGAGCGCGCACTAGTTACGGTGCGAAATAAAAACCGCACCGGAAAAAATTCCGTAACAGATGGTCCGCGCACTGCGGTAAAATTTCCGGATAGTCTAAGAGCCAGTGAAAGCCAGACCTTCGTTATATTATATTGATATTTATTATTTAAATTATTTTTTATTGTCTCTTGAGTAATAATATTATATGGCTATTTTTATTTTGCAAATAACACAAATGAATATGCCTCCTATGATGGCGCTTTATCTAAAATATATATTTTTTTATAAACTGCACATGCAGTAATAGTAAAACGTGTACTTGTGGTATAATTTATTTACTGAGATACTGAAAGAAAAGCAATAAAGGGTTGCAAAAGACCTCACTCACTATATATCTCACTCCCATCTACTTGGATATATATTACCTCACGTTTGCACCTATAGCTAACCTATATGTTTGTCTGGCGAGGGGCTAGAACTGTCGAAATTGTCTGGCTACTGAAGAAATATCTAATTGGTACCCAAGTAACATGCTAAAATTCAGGTTTGACACTATAACGTAAGTTCAATTACAACTTATTAAAGTTTACAGATTTTTGGCAGGGACATGAATAAAAAAATAAAGACCAAACAATGAGTTTCTCTCAGTAATACCAACCATTATTAGACTGTGCAGAAAGAGAGTATTTTTTTCAATGTTTGTGCATTTCTTTGCCATGCAATTCAACAAAAAAACAGTGTTTTCAAACTGTTTAGGGGAAGTCCATTAATTACGTCAGGTGTTTTTAATCCCTCTCTACTTTTGATCCTACCTGGTGAGATTTCATTAGGTTAATTTCGACCACACCCCTTAAGCCGAGCGCGCACTAGTTACGGTGCGAAATAAAAACCGCACCGGAAAAAATTCCGTAACAGATGGTCCGCGCACTGCGGTAAAATTTCCGGATAGTCTAAGAGCCAGTGAAAGCCAGACCTTCGTTATATTATATTGATATTTATTATTTAAATTATTTTTTATTGTCTCTTGAGTAATAATATTATATGGCTATTTTTATTTTGCAAATAACACAAATGAATATGCCTCCTATGAAGACGCTTTATCTAAAATATATATATTTTTTATAAACTGCACATGCAGTAATAGTAAAACGTGTCCTTGTGGTATAATTTATTTACTGAGATACTGAAAGAAAAGCAATGAAGGGTTGCAAAAGACAACACTCACTATATATCTCACTCCCATCGTTAACCATCGTGTCCCATATGTTACAAAATTTGCGGAAAAAAATTGTGCGGTGAAAAACCGTAGTGCGCGCAGGTACTTAATCGCACGAGAGAACTTTCGTAAAACATGTATTTTAAGTATAAATACGTTGGATTTATTAAAAAAGGCAATTTGGTTTATTATTTTCACATTCACTTTTTTCACACACACAGATTTAGCGAAATTCTGCTTGAAACCTTGCCCCCTTGACTGGAATAAATTCACTGAGTTGTAACTACATACGATTGCAACACGGATCATCTCATTGTGGGAACGAGGCCGTGTTATATAATACAATACGTATAGCAAAACAAACTGACATTTATACGTGTTACATATTACATTACAAGAACCGCAAGTTTATGTAACACACGGAGAGTACAAATTTGAAAAAGAGCGACATATCTGGTTGAAAATTATGAAATTCCCGCCATCTTAAAATTATTTATAATTACTTTTTGTTACATCCTCAACGTTACGTTACAGTGTCGCCTCGCTGACCGTGTTCTACCGTCTGAAATTCTACTGCGCTAATTATGCGGAGCGTCGTCCACGAGATGTAAAAAATGCACTTTTAGTATAAGAGGTATTTAATATTAAAATAAATTACCATTTAACTTATATTAATTCTGAAACTAAAAAGGTGTCTACAGCTCGAGATGTGAGACAATAGTACCATAAAACTAAATCTATTAAAACCTAATTTATAACTTAACCTAAGAGATGTGACTACTGCTCGAAGTCTGAACGAATATTGTCTTCAAATCGGGATTCAATACACCAGGTGGATCTTACGATCCCACAGTGGTGACGAGTCCCCAATTCCTCGTACTGCCGCGATGTGCTGCAGTCGGCCGATGTGTCGCAATGGTTATACGTAAACGTTGAATTATATCTCAACTTGGCTGTTTCCGTAAAGTGTGATGGTGTAACAAATCCATAAACAATATTGTTATCATTATATTAATTACTGTAGTCGATGCATATCACGAACAGGAGCACTCAACTCTTCAGGGGAATTCATACAACAAATAGAAAAGTACACTGATAAAAATAATGCAATTTTGAATATGATTTATAAAAATTATTATAATAACTATATCTAAGGACAAAGATAAAACAAAACAGAATTATAGTGTAATAAGTCAAAAATCGAGTGTAAGTTCACATTGACATATAAAAACCCAAGACGTACAGTCTCGAATGAAAGTAGCGTTCAAAACCGGCCGCAAAACTCCACAATAAACATACGTAGTTATAGGTATGCGATAAACTAGTAGGTGGTAGAGCCACGCTAAAGCTATTATTGGTTTCAGCACGAATGGGTTGGCTCGCCGGGGGTACTACCACCCTCTCGTAGAAAACCGACGTGAAGTAACAGTGCTTGCATTGTTTCGGTTCGTTAGGTCAGTGAGAGCGCCGGAGGCCCACGTCCCCTCCCTCCCTTTCCCCCAAACACAGGCTGACAACGTACTTTCGACTTCCCTGGTGTTGTTAGTGTCTATGGATGGTGGTGATCACTTAACATCAGGTGACCCACCTGTACGTTTACATGCTATGACATTAAAAAAAATGAAAAAAAAACTTATGAATTTGCACATTCTACCTTACTTGAATGACTTAAAGTTGTTTTTACAAGGATGCAACCCACGCGAGACAATTTGAAAAGACTGCATAATCCAAAATTATGCACTCATTTTCGTGTGCCGTCTCTGAGACGTTAAGTGCTTCTTGGGTTTTTATATATCAATGGCTGTAGAAGTGAAATTTAGTATTCCGATTAATTTTTAAGAGAATGAAATGAATAGACTATGGAGATGGTAAACATACAGCATTATTTTGTAATATTTTAATCTATATATTAACAATAATGTGCTTTAGATTTTAATGATTTTCTCTCTCTTTCTCTCCCTCTCTTTGTACATAGAATATACTATGTTATTCTCTCATAGTTAAAACCTATATATATGTACTGCGCTTTGGGAGTTTATAAGAAATTCTAACAGTTACACATTAATTCTTTTTTATTCGTATTACTGAGTCTAAAACATAGGTTGGCTAATTTATGTTTACCTCTCGTACTAAAAGCATTCGTAAAGCGAAAAGCGAGGACGCATATATTGTCTGTATGTATACATATGTACGTATTATATTATTGGTAGGTACCTATATACAGATTCAGAGACGACAGATTTCGAAAACTATAAGTCACGTGCTTATATTATACAAACAATACAGAAATCATTTATTCATATAAATAGCTTTAAAGGCATGAGATTTCTTGCAACGCCGCCTGATGATAAATTGAGAGCGTGACTTGCAAGAATCATACTTGTTAATTTATGCTTGTGTCTCTTTTTAACTTAGGTCAACACAAAAATACTTTATTCAATTTAGGCTCTAAGTAGTCAAAAATACCACCGGTTTAGAAAACAACCTAGTCATCGTGAGGATCCAGCAAGAAACTCTATTGGGTTTCATATATATATTTTAAAATACACGCTACAATCTTTATAGTGGATGCACAGAGACGAGTAAATTCCAGACATCACCATCGTTCATATATTGATCCTCACTATAATAGCCTTTTGACATCACCACCCAAACTCTATTGACATGACGGTTACGCAAATAGGTAATTTGGGACTTTGTTGTTAAATCTAACACTGTTACCTAAACAGTAAACCTAGTTTGTCACAGTCTCTAATATTTAGATCATGACGGCCTTTTACGAACTCCAGCTTTTTAAAGTTTAACTTAACATCATCTAATTTTTCATTACTCTTCTGCTAATTATATATTTCAGTACAACAAACCGAGAATAGGTGCCTAGAGGGTATATTGTTGATTTTATAAAACAATAGCTTTTATTTTGTTACACCCGTGGCTATATAGTGTTTGCTGTTCACATTCTTCTCTTCTCAACGCATTCCATTAATTAAGAAAAATAAAACATGCACTACTAGTAACAGCCCCTTACTTCGTCCCTGTCATATTAAATTTAATAACAATAAAATAAATTATAACAGAGCAATAAAATAATTATATTCTAGTACCTATAAATATCGAAGCTAGCAATTTTAATGGCACGAGGCTCTTGTACATCGATAAAAGCCTTTGTTAAATGACAGTTTAAAAACGATATTCACTTTCTTTAGAAGAGTTAAGGTACTGAACAAAGAGTTAATAACATAGGAAATTGTATGGTATAATTTCGGTGTAGTACGTTTCGCTTGATCGCTGGGATGCAACGACGCGGAGACGCGACTCATTCTCACTTCATAATTGTCTGGAATATTACATAATAATACGTTTACTTATAATAGAAAATGTTACTCATTTGAAGCGATGATGGCTTAGTTGATAATATGAATGAGTATATCAGAGGAAGTTTGAAACTAACACCAGTGACATAAAAGTTAAGGAGTAATAGGTTAGCATTGTACGGGAATGTTATGGGAAGAGATGAAAGTCATGCAAGTAGATGATTCTTGAGTATAAAGGTGGACGGATATAGGTGTGAAGTAAGACCGAAAAAGGTGTGGATTATTCGTTTGAAAAATGAGTGTAAATAGTGAGATGACATCATCAAACAGGGAGGGGGGGGGAATAAAACATGTTGTGCAAACCCCACTTAGGTGGGATAAGGATAAGAAGAAGATGGCTTAGTTGATACTTGCAACTAAGTCGAAGCTTCCGGTGAAGGCAAAACATCGTGATAAAACCATATCATGGTGACAAGGCTTTTTCTAAGTCCGCCTGTCTAGCTACCACCCTCAAGTTGAAAATCTGTCGCCAAACATCTGATGGTGTGTTCCGGCAGTTGCACTCGAGAGCCAGTCCCTATTTAACATAAACATAATTGGTTAAACGCAAAAAAACTTTCTCCACATTATTAAATCATTTATAGGATTCATTCCACATTATTTTACAAGCGTTCTACTTACATTAAATGGATATGAAATAAAAAAAATGTCTGAATTGATTACGTTTACATTTTTATGGATATGAAATAAAAAAAATGTCTGAATTGATTACGTTTACATTTTTAATTACACCAGCAACCGTTGGCATTAAATTACAGTAAATGTAGATAAACGCCATCTAGTGACCCTTGTAGTACAATGAATACCTACTCTATTCAAAGATAGTTAGGTGTGCCAGTTTTGATGATAACTGGTCAAAAGATTTTGGAGTCTTCTTATCACATATAAACCAACCAACCAATATAAGAACAACGATCAACATAATGACCTTTACTGCGCTGCTTGCATCCATGAGGTCATTGATCCACCTTCTAGCGCATCTGCTCACAGTGCTCACACTGCATCTTTCAGTATGTTCTCCACTCAACAACTCTTTAGCTCCATCAGCAATCCGTTCTATACGCACTGCGTGAACTATGCCCCATTCACTGCCACTGAAGTTTGTCAATTCTCCTAAGCTATCTCGATGAAGGCAAAACATCGTGATAAAACCATATCATGGTGACAAGGCTTTTTCTAAGTCCACCTGTCTAGCTACCACCCTCAAGTTGAAAATCTGTCGCCAAGCATCTGATGATGTGTTCCGGCAGTTGCACTCGAGAGCCGGTCCCTATTTAACATAAACATAATTGGTCAAACGCAAAAAAACTTTCTCCACATTACTAAATCATTTATAGGATTCTTCCCATTTTATTTTACAAGCGTTCTACTTACATTAAATGGGTATGAAATAAAAAAAATGTCTGAATTGATTACGTTTACATTTTTTAATTACACCAGCAACCGTTTCCGTTAAATTACAATGAAGTGTAGATAAATGCCATCTAGTGACACTTGTAGTACAATGAATACCTACTCTATTCAAAGATAGTTAGGTGTGCCAGTTTTGATGATAACTGGTCAAAAGATTTTGGAGTCTTCTTATCACATATAAACCAACCAACCAATATAAGAACAACGATCAACATAATGACCTTTACTGCGCTGCTTGCATCCATGAGGTCATTGATCCACCTTCTAACGCATCTGTTCACAGTGCTCAAACTGCATCTTCCAGTATGTTGTCCACTCGACAACTCTTCAGCTCCATCAGCAATCCGTTCTATACGCACTGCGTGAACTATGCCCCATTCACTGCCACTGAAGTTTGTCAATTCTCCTAAGCTATCTCGAACTTTAGTACTTTAATTAATAAGGAGTTAGTAAGGATAGGATTAGTTTGTGATATTTATTATTGCTGTGTGGTCTTTTAGGGATGTTTCGTTCTTATGATGCAGTAAATTCTACCCGTAATCCACGTTTTCTCTCTTGAGTGAAGAAATATATCGGAACCGGAGATCAAAAAACAAACTGCTATTGGGATCAACACTCATGGAACACGAAACTGTAATTAGGCTCTGATATTATAACATCATTTCCAAGTTACGAAACCGTTGACACGAATTACACTCTCGTAATTTGGGCTTTTTATTTTCCTTATATTACGTTATTCCACAGAATCATTACTCGAAGCAAATGATGAAGTCACGGTCTAGCTTAGTAATTATATCCGTGCCTTCACTTGTTAAAAGGCTTTTTGCCCAATGGAGGGCGATTACAAATAGATGATTTATACGTGATAGTTATTTTATAATAAAAATAAAACATCCTATAACCATTAGCTTAGACAATGTAAGAATTATTAAAATCGTATCAGTAATAAAAAAATCAAAGAAATAAACGTTTACTTTTTTTAATTTTATTTTTGAAAACTAATCTTTTAGATTATTACTGCTATTATCGAATAGATAATAATAATATTACAAGTGTTTTGCGATAATATCAATGTTCTATCAAAATGGTGAGTCCCTAGTTAGAACTTTCCAGGGAGCTTCTGTGACATCTTAGAATTCATCCAATTCACTGATGGACGATAGTCGAACTATATTACGTAAAACACCACCAATATTTGTAATATATAGTCAAAAAATTTTTTTTATGTCATAGGTGGCAAACGAACAGGTGGGTCACCTGATGTTAAGGGATCACCACCGTCCATGGACACTAATTATACCAGAGGAGTTGCTAGTGCGTTTCCACCCTTTGGGGGGAAGGGTTAGGGGAGGGAGAGGGAGAGAAGAGAGGAGAGGGGAGGTGGGCCTCCGGCGCTCTCACTGACCGAACGAAACGCAACAATACAAGCACTTCACGTCGGTTTTCTATGAGAGGGTGGTACTACCCCGGACGAGCCGACCCATTCATGCTGAAACCAGTAATAGTTTCAACGTGGCTCTACGACCATTAAAACACAAGTTTCTAAATAAAATATAAAATCCATTACATGATAGACGATCCCGCCAAAAATGCCAACATTACTTCTTTTTTATTATCGTACCTATAGGACCCGTGGCCTTGAAAATGCTGGCCTCGGGTCGTATATGCCCCTGACCGGTATATGTGCGGCTCGCGGCATAGCAAATAATTTTAGTAAACAATTTCTATCAAAACTGGTTTCGCATATGTGGTTAAATAAATAGAGGTACACGGGATATGAAGACAAAGTAAACAGTGAGCGGGTACATGTTTATTATATGTAAAAATGAAAACTATTAATATACTATCTTTTCTTAATATACATTATATATTTACGTCGCCTTTTATAATGCTTCGTGCTTTATTAATACGATATCTAATTTCTCTAAGACAAACTTTATTTTAGCTCTGAAACTAACTGAAGATTATATATTTATTTGCTTTGGAATCATTTAATAGTTCGCCAATTGAGTTGGTAAACAAATGATTTCACAGGTTCCTACTGCCACTACTAATAAAAACATTTATTAGTGGTATGAACTACCCAATCCTTGAATGTGAGGCCCATAGTTGTACCTATTTATGCTGCCCTTTGCCAGTAAAGTATAAGGACCATTGCTATAGACTATATAAAAGGTAATATCTTGGTATACTTATCGTCACCCAGTCTGGTGCCTAGGATATCTCCAAAATTACGTGCATGAGTACACGCAATTTATAATGATGGCGCCAAATGTAATAACAATGAGAAATAGACGAAACGGAGTTTTTGCCAGGATCTTGGATTGACTTGTAGTGGATTTAATATTTTATTCATAATCCTGTGTTATATAACTCTATATTTTGTAATATTGGTGGCATTTTATGAAATATAGTTTGGTGATGTGCACAAGTAAGTTGGATGGAAAATAATATCACGGAGTACGAATTTTGAAATGCCACAAAACGTCCATGTTAAGTTTTAACAAGGACTAAACCATCTTGTTCTAACAATGAATCAATCACCCAATATTTGTAATATATAGTCAAAAAATTTTTTTTATGTCATAGGTGGCAAACGAACAGGTGGGTCACCTGATGTTAAGGGATCACCACCGTCCATGGACACTAATTATACCAGAGGAGTTGCTAGTGCGTTTCCACCCTTTGGGGGGAAGGGTTAGGGGAGGGAGAGGGAGAGAAGAGAGGAGAGGGGAGGTGGGCCTCCGGCGCTCTCACTGACCGAACGAAACGCAACAATACAAGCACTTCACGTCGGTTTTCTATGAGAGGATGGTACTACCCCGGACGAGCCGACCCATTCATGCTGAAACCAGTAATAGTTTCAACGTGGCTCTACGACCATTAAAACACAAGTTTCTAAATAAAATATAAAATCCATTACATGATAGACGATCCCGCCAAAAATGCCAACATTACTTCTTTTTTATTATCGTACCTATAGGACCCGTGGCCTTGAAAATGCTGGCCTCGGGTCGTATATGCCCCTGACCGGTATATGTGCAGCTCGCGGCATAGCAAATAATTTTAGTAAACAATTTCTATCAAAACTGATTTCGCATATGTGGTTAAATAAATAGAGGTACACGGGATCTGAAGACAAAGTAAACAGTGAGCGGGTACATGTTTATTATATGTAAAAATGAAAACTATTAATATACTATCTTTTCTTATTATACATTATATATTTATGTCGCCTTTTATAGTGCTTCGTGCTTTATTAATACGATATCTAATTTCTCTAAGACAAACTTTATTTTAGCTCTGAAACTAACTGAAGATTATATATTTATTTGCTTTGGAATCATTTAATAGTTCGCCAATTGAGTTGGTAAACAAATGATTTCACAGGTTCCTACTGCCACTACTAATAAAAACATTTATTAGTGGTATGAACTACCCAATCCTTGAATGTGAGGCCCATAGTTGTACCTATTTATGCTGCCCTTTGCCAGTAAAGTATAAGGACCATTGCTATAGACTATATAAAAGGTAATATCTTGGTATACTTATCGTCACCCAGTCTGGTGCCTAGGATATCTCCAAAATTACGTGCATGAGTACACGCAATTTATAATGATGGCGCCAAATGTAATAACAATGAGAAATAGACGAAACGGAGTTTTTGCCAGGATCTTGGATTGACTTGTGGGAGATTTTATATTTTATTCATAATCCTGTGTTATTTAACTCTATATTTTGTAATATTGGTGGCATTTTATGAAATATAGTTTGGTGATGTGCACAAGTGAGTTGGATGGAAAATAATATCACGGAGTACGAATTTTGAAATGCCACAAAACGTCCATGTTAAGTTTTAACAAGGACTCAAACCATCTTGTTATAACATTGAATCAATCACAAGACACTTGTAGTAATGGCAATAGTAATCTAGAAGATTACTTGACAAAAGTAAAACTAAAAAAAATTAAACAAGCTGCATTTTACAATCCTAAAAGTTCCATTTTCAAATATCGTAATTATTTTTTAAATATTCTTCGTTGGGTTTTTGGCGGGATCTCGGTCTGTCATGTAGTGGATTTTATTTTTTATTCATAATCTTGTGTTACTCGACTCTATATTGTGTAAAATTGGTGGTGTTTTATGTAATATAGTTTGTTTATTGTGCATAAGTGAAGTGAATGGAAAATAATACCACGGACCATGAATTCTGAGATGCCACAAAAATTCCATGGAAAGTTCTAACAAGTTGGCCACCATCTTGTTAGTTCATTGAAATTATATCAAGAAACTTGTAATATCGATACTCACTTGACAATGGCAGTGAAGGTCTACTAGAAGACTAGTTGCCAAAATGGAATGGAAGAAGAACTTGAAATACTATTAACAAATATATATAAACAAATATTATAAACAATGGCAGTAATAATCTAAAAGATAAAGTTATGATTAAAGATTAATGCCAAAAATAAAGTTAAAAAAAAAAATTCTTCGTGTTAGTGGACAATTATTTTGGTGCGCCCTTAGTACATTAAATACGTTGAGTGCAAGGGTTTCGCTGAGCTCAAGTAATAAAAAAGAATTCTTTGGCGTTCGTTAATTTTTTTTCTTTTTTTCTTAAATGAAAGCTTTCTTAATACAAGGAAACAGAAACGTAGTGGATAAACCATCGATGTGTAAACCAATGTGATGTAATACGTTCTCAATACGCTTAGACCAGTTATTATGAAAGATATTCGCAATAACTCCGTTGTTTATTTAAAGGTGTGCCTTATACAAAGATATTAAACAACTCTTTACATATAGTATAGGCAGATCATAAAAGATAAAAACGTAAAGATCTAACACAACGTAAAACAGGCTTTATCGTGAAAAGGTGAATAGGGTGGATCATTACGTGAACAAGACCTAAAAACAAAAAAAGTGGATTTCTGTGCTTATGAGCACACGATAGAAGTGAACACTTATATGAATGAAAGAATGCTCATAAGCTATATACTATGTAACTATACGAAGTCCCTTAGTATAAATACTTAAATATGCATTTACTCATATATATGAGTTGTTGAAACATATATGTGTACCAAGCATACATACCTCAACCACTCTTATATATATTTCGTATCGGATAATATTCTAAACTATTTCAGTTTGATAAGGGAAATGAGTAAATGCATATTTAAGTATTTATACTAAGGGACTTCGTATAGTTACATAGTATATAGCTTATGAGCATTCTTTCATTCATATAAGTGTTCACTTCTATCGTGTGCTCATAAGCACAGAAATCCACTTTTTTTGTTTTTAGGTCTTGTTCACGTAATGATCCACCCTATTCACCTTAAGACTTTTCTGGGTCAATAGCGTAGTCAGTTCGAGAAAAAAAAAAGAAAAAGCATTTACTCATTTTGGTATACCATTAGACCCAAACAGACACTTATACATACTTACACATATATACAAATACATACTTACATTGCGTTTAAATAAAAATGTAATTCACATTCATTTGCTAATTGACGTCGTTTTGTATAAAGTTATTATTATAAATTTATATCAATTATAATATTCAGTGTGTGTCTTGGCTCGCTGGAATGTTATACATACATGATAGACTTATTAACTTCTCTATAAATGTCAGTATCTTTGGTTATGAGCAGAGTGGTGGTCTTCAGCACTCTCTACTACTTTCTTCTTCTCCCTTCAAGATTGTACCATACACTCTAGGCTCTGGAGTTACTCCAACTCATTCTTTTGACATTGTATAAGGCTGTGGAAAGATTTACTGGTGAGTATATAACGTAGATTACTCACAAAGGATTTTAATTGTACATTATTGCAAAGGTAGTGAAATAGGCAATTGCAGGTCAAGTATGAGTTTGAAGGACAAGCCGTAGGCGAGAACAGCCAAAGCCGAGGTGTGCCGTGCACCCTTGAGCTAGTTGTCAAAATAAAATCGGCTGAGTGCCTTAAGCGCTCGCCTTAGTAGCCCGGTGAAGCTGTTAAGACTTTTCTGGGTCAATAGCGTAGTCAGTTCGAGAAAAAAAAAAGAAAAAGCATTTACTCATTTTGGTATACCATTAGACCCAAACAGACACTTATACATACTTACACATATATACAAATACATACTTACATTGCGTTTAAATAAAAATGTAATTCACATTCATTTGCTAATTGGCGTCGTTTTGTATAAAGTTATTATTATAAATTTATATCAATTATAATATTCAGTGTGTGTCTTGGCTCGCTGGAATGTTATACATACATGATAGACTTATTAACTTCTCTATAAATGTCAGTATCTTTGGTTATGAGCAGAGTGGTGGTCTTCAGCACTCTCTACTACTTTCTTCTTCTCCCTTCAAGATTGTACCATACACTCTAGGCTCTGGAGTTACTCCAACTCATTCTTTTGACATTGTATAAGGCTGTGGAAAGATTTACTGGTGAGTATATAACGTAGATTACTCACAAAGGATTTTAATTGTACATTATTGCAAAGGTAGTGAAATAGGCAATTGCAGGTCAAGTATGAGTTTGAAGGACAAGCCGTAGGCGAGGACTTCAGTAATACAAGACAGGCGATTACCATTTCCGCCGAGGCAAATATGGTTCTTTTCTCAAAAGAATGCAGGGAAATAAAACCTACTTTTTATATTATACATTTAATTTAATTTAGATTTATCGCTAAATAGACATTATCAGGGGATTTAATAAAAATTGTTATATGTTTTCGCTAGTAAAAAAAAAAACGATTTTTTGCTTTTGAATCCGGTCAATTGTCGTTTAAGAAAAGTAGTTAAATTTCCATATTTTTTCAAGATAATGCCGTTTTTAACATGAATTGTACATTTCAGCATGGAATAAATTGCCCTACGGATATCGAAAATGCAATTTTTAAATTGATGTCTGCCTGTCTGTCTGTTTGTTCCGGGTAATCTCCGAAACGGCTGGACCGATTTTAACAGGAATTTCACTGACAGATAGCTGAAATTACAGCGGGTTACATGGGCTACTCTAAATTAGACTAATTGTTAACCGCGGATTAGTCCGCAATGCTTTCTCAAAAACGTTTGGACCGATTTTCATGGGAATTTCACATGCAGATAGCAGACATCATAACAAGTAATTTCGTATATTTTAATTTAGACTAACTGTTAACCACGGCTCCGCCTGCAGCGCTCTTCCCAAAACGGGTAGACCGATTGTCACGGGACTTTCATTGGCAGATAGAGTAGATAGACAGAATTATTTTTTATAACAGACTTTATAAAAAATAATTCCGTCTATTTTAATTTAGACTAGCTGTTAACCAGGTGATAATATTCGATGTGTGGACGGATCTGCGCCTTATAAAGTTGAAGGCGGTGACGCGGTGGGAAATACCGTCCTGCTCTGTTAAGAACACCTAATTTTTTTGTAGCCAGTTTTGCTCTGCCTTCCAAACGACCACCAAACTGAACGTCGCTTGATATATTGACACCCAGGGTACTGATGTTAGGCTTGGCGACTAAGGGTACTCCATGAAAGATAGGAACTGCGTCAAAGAGGGTCTTCTTTGCGGTGCACGTACAGATTTACGTTTTAGTGTTGTTGAACTAGACCAGATTTTGATTACATTTTCTTTTATTTGTGTTTGCTGCGTTATTTTCAAAATTCTCACAGATGAATTTTTAATATTTATATGTGTCAACGTTACATTTTACCTTATGTTACCACCATTGGAAAAACCAAACACCATTAACCAAAATCCATAAATAATTATGTATACTTATAATACTAACCCTTCCTAATTCTACCTTAGCTTTGTAAAAGCTTAGTCCCTTGAGAATGCACAGATTACACCCTACTATGCAGTTTATCACTTATTAGTTACTTCAAAACCAAAATGTTATTATATCTATGACTTCTCTTCTGTTTGGTTATATATTTCTCTATGTGATGATGCTTCAGTGACATAATTTTCAAACACAACTTCGAGATTGCACTGATAACAGTACTTTTTTTATGTCAAAGGAGGTAAATGAACAGGTGGGTCACTTGATGCTAAGTGATCACCACCGTCCATAGACATTAGCGACACTAGGGGAGTCGCAAGTGCGTTGCCAGCCTTTGTATGAGGGAAGGGAGATGGGTTTTCGGCGCTCTCTCTGAACGAACGAAACGCAACAATGCAAGCACTGTTACTTCACGTCGGTTTTCTGCGAGAGGGTGGTACTACCCCGGACGAGCCGACCCATTTATGTTGAAACCAGTAATAGCTACAGGGTGGCTCTACCACCTACTATTCAACAAATGTATGTTGTGAGGCCCCGCTATCTAGTTTATTATAAGTTTTGTCGATACGAGGATGACTTTGTCTTTTGCGTACTAAAGTGTAAGTGTAAATAAAGAATAAAGTGTAAGTGTTAAGTAAGTTTTAAGTGTAAATAAAGAACCATCTCTGCGTCTTTCGCAGCATAATAAACATTGTGTTAAGTATTATGTGACTGAACGATTCGGTGGCCATGTTTTTAATTAACCACGTAGTCTTTCCACAGCCTGGGACCCCGTTGGTCCATTTGATCTTGGGTGTCATCTTGGTGCTTTCCGCCACTGCTGGCTTTAGAAACCTCGAGGTGGTTTTTACCATTTGATCTTGGGTGTCATCTTGGTGCTTTCCGCCACTGCTGGATTTAGAAACCTCGAGGTGGTTTTTACCCTCTCGAGAATCTTTTCTTCAAGCATGATTCTTGTGCACCGAGCGACTACTACGATTGGATCCTCCGGGGGCGCTTCGAACTTCTGAGGTTGAGTTGCTTCCCGTGTCTCATTTTCTTTCCCTAGTACGAAACCGCTGGTGGAATTGTAAGCGGTCATGTAGCTACCCGTCATTACTCCTGCTATGACTTGGGCAGTGTCGTTGTTATAGATGGCCGCTTCCGCTTCCTCTAGTCTAGCAGATTTCAAGACGTTAGCTCATTAATTGTTTACAATTCAACACTATAATCATTAATAGTAATTTTGAAGATAGAAGGGGTCTTTCTAATAATATATTAGACCATAAACGTATTACTTTTTGACAATATGGGGCTATTATATCATTACAATAACATCTTTCAGTCATTGTTTCATTAATTCCTTATATAGTGTAAGTGAGCACTGAGATTATATGGTGGGTTAAAATTTCAAATATGTTACTGATAACTACTACTCATTTGACACACTGTTAGTATTTATATGTCTAATGTATACGCTACATGTTATTCTAAGAGGCGTACGTGTCGTACTTACAATTGTTTTTAAAGAGCATTGTTACTTATGTATATAGTCTCACAATGTTATATTCCTTTAATATAATTAAAATAAAACGCGTACGAAGCTGCGGGTACAGCTAGTAATATAATAAAATCGTAATATTCCGAGAATGTGTAATTAAAATAATTAATAGATATTAACAATTATTTTCCGGAATTTTAAACTTTAAAAATATTACTTATTATCATTTAAATATTTGACACTAAATAGTCGTAATGTACAGGGAAATACCAAAAGAATTGCCACTTAACACATGCAATACTTCGTTTGTTGGATCAAACATTTGCGTAACACCGACAAAACCCAAATATGCTGATTCACTATTACGTTATACAATATTACAAGGCGTAATGATATGCACAAAAATAGAAAGTGTCTCTTTTAATATTACAAGTTATAACACCATTTTTGTGTTTCTACATTAGTAGGTATTTGTCAGCCTAAATGTTGTCGGATCAAGGCTTCCAATGGATATTATTTGTATAGTACATTTTTGTAGTGAGGTCAAGCAAGTAGATGTCCAGTTACCTCGATGTTGTTGTCATTGCAGCTCACGGCTATTCAATTTCAAATAGAATTGATGCTTAAATTGTCGCGTCATTTTTGGTACAAGTTAAATGCTCAAGTTACAATTTTATATTAACAGAGAGTGCCCATCAGATATCCTAGCAGAAAAATATATAATCATAAATAGAGCATCTCATTCACGAATACGGCATAAAATTACTTTAAAAAATTCTAGTTTTTGCAATTATTTCCTCATTTAAAATGCATAGGCATAGATAATTTTATCATGATGCCTAGAGTGGATTGAAGTTAATAGGGATTTAAAGCCGTGTTTTTCGATGACTTTCCTAATAGAAGTTATATTTTAAGACATTATGTATTTTGTTATTGATGGTAAAGATAATGTCGAAATAAAATAAAAAAATATTTATTCCAATTAACTTTTGAATTGCCTTGCACTATATGGTGATAACGAAACGTTTCCTTATCAAAATGTCAAATGTGATTTCGCGGGCTGTTGTTGAATGAGTTTTTATTTTTTATGCAATAAAGTTGTTTAGAATCGTATTTTCTATCCATTATCTCTAATAAATTTCAATATTTCTTTGTAATAGACAACTGCATTCTATAATAAAAATTAACAACACGTTGACTTGATATCGTCAAAGTTATTGATTTTATTTTTTGACTTGGATTATTTATTTTGTGAGTATTATATCTTGTAATTATATGAATTCAAAACATAAGTTATTCTTTTAAAAAGAAGTTGAAGTTGTAAATTTCTTTTTAATTGTGCGGTAAAACTGTCGTCAGAGTAACATCGAAGTAATTTTTTCAGACAAAATAAATGGCGAGGCAACTAGCCGAGGTCGAAATACATGCAGCAGACTCTCAAGATTCTCTGGCGGATGCTAATTTGGACGTGAGTGTGGACCTTATTGATGACGGATTGTATTTAGGTATGTGTTTTATACAATTATTGGTAAGACAATTTCAGGAATAGATTACAAAATATTGCTATATTAAAACAGAATCTAAACTATTATATAATACTATTATATCATTATATTCACTAATGTTTCTGCATTATTTTTCATATGAAAGTGTATGATGAAGATAACTTTAGATTCCGGGCTGTCTGTTTGTTTGAAACATAGAGGCTTAGGTGTATATGTGAAAAATATTAATTTTATTTGTAGGTAATTTGGCTTGTGCTCACGACTATAAGACTCTAGAAAAGCTGCAAATCACCCATATCCTCACCATAGATCTGGTACCACTCCCGAGAACTATACTGGACAGGCCAAACTTCACCTTTAAATATGTGAAATGTAAGTAAAGCTAATTGAAAAAAAATAATTAAAATACTTCTTTCTTCTATATTTACACTACCAACAATAACTTTTATTCTTGATAACAATACCACTGGTTAGCTGGAAGAAAATGCCTTGTCACATTAAGTTTGCCAATGTACAAAGTGCAATAAAGTTCATACTAATAAAGTAATTTATACTAAATTCACAAATATTGATAAAAATCACACTGTTGTTTATACCACCATCAATAACTACTTACTCCTAGATGATACCAGTTTTAAATTGACTGTCTCCATAAAGTAAATTTAAGTGCCATGTCTAGCGGTTTTTGGTGTCAAAAGGCTATCATAGAGTGGATCAATATGTGAATGATAGTGATGTCTGGAATTGACTCCTCTCTGTGCATCCATTAAAAACATTAGTGACATGTACCTAATGTATTCTAAATATTTGTTAAAAAGATAAACAAGAATGTGTTTCTTGCTGGTTTTTCTCAATGGCTGGGTTATTTTCCGAACCGGTGGTAGTTATGACGTTTATAAGTGCCTTCTTAGGGCCTAAACTGAATAAAGTGTTTTTGATTTTGAAAGTTATATAAAAATGATGTAATTGAATGTATTAAAAATAATTTCAGTGGCAGATGTACCCAAAGAAGATCTCATTACTCATTTACCAACAACAAATGATTTCATAAGTGGAGCTATTGGCAGTGGTGGTAATATTTTGGTTCATTGGTGAGCTATTGCAATGTATTTTTTTATTATATGCACTTGTGACCTCTATCTACATTCCAACTAGTGCTGCAATATCTGGTGATCCATATGAGAAGAGTGTTTATATAATTTTTGAAGAGTTACTGAAAAAACTTAGTTTTAGATCCAAGTTAATAAATAACCAAATATAAAACAAAATACATTAATGACAAACAACACACAAGCATAAATATGTATGAATAGTTAGCTGAGCTTAGCTCAGATAGGTCGCGAATTGCATGTATCAGGCAACAGCCAAAGCTGAGGTGTGCCGTGCACCTTTGAGCTAGTTGTCAAAATAAAATCGGCTGAGTGCCTTAAGCACTCGCCTTAGTAGTCCGGTGAAGCTGTTAAGACCTTGCTGGGTCAATATTGTAGTCAGTTCGAAAAAAGAAAAAAAAACAAGCATAATTAGTAGGGCTGATACAAACAAATATTAGTATATTTTATGGATGCATTTATTCAAATTCAACAGCAACATGAAGTTCATAAGACTGAAAAAAAAGGTGATAAAACATGCACCATAAAATAAACTGCAGTTCTAAAAGAAATTCAAAATTAAAATGTGTCACCACCTATGATATATCTATAACAGTCCCTCCTACAGCTTTCTGTCAAGCAACTAATTTAAAACTCCCATCTGTTTGAGAATGAGGAAACTTACAATTATTAAAAATAATCAACATTGACAATCATTAATATGTAATTAAAAAATATTGAGGCAATTAATCGAAATATAAATTATCCTATGTCTAAGTTGGACCAAATTATACATAAATAGCAACTTTCATGAAGGTCCGTTGAATTATTTTGGAGATCATCATGGACAAACATGATACTGGATTTATATATATATCCATAACTTTAAATGAATTATATGTATTTTAGCTTTTTCGGCGTGTCACGCTCTGCTGCCGTGGTTGTAGCCTATATGATGGAGAAATATGGTCTTTGTTATGAGGATGCGTTCAGGATAGTGAAAAGCAAGCGTCGTTTCATAGGACCCAACGTGGGGTTTGTAGCCCAGCTTAAACTTTTTGGTCATATGGGATACAGACTCAATAAGGATGATCCGAGATTCAAGCAATTTAGACTTAAGATGGCCGGGCAGAAGTTAAAGCAAGGTACTAATTATTTTCTATTTTGCAATGAGACTTTTGCATTACTAACATTGCACCTTCATTTATCATGTGGAAAGAGAAGCAAATTTTTCTTGATTAAATTGAAACCAACATACACTATGTGTAAATTACATCTTAGTAGCAGCAGTTAGTGTATAACTCATCAATCTCTTTGGCCACTCTGAATATAACCGTTGTTCAAGCCTAATAGTTATGTAAGTTAAAATATAATGATAGGAATATAAAATTGGCACTTATTAAGTTTTCTGGATGTTATACATAAAATATAATGAACATTTATACCTAAATTTGTGTTGGCTACAACTGTTTTTAGAGAACCAAGAGAATGAGTTATGACCACTGTGATTTTTTTTTTTAGTTTATTGCATTTTGGGATCAGCTACTGTATACTCAGTACCAAAAGGCCTACAAGTCTATTTAACAGTGGTCATTTATAGATTACTAATATATTAGTAGTAACCCTTGTTCTTCGATTCAACTGTGTTTATTATTATATACAGTATATTGTTTGGTAAATATATGTTCTTCAGCTTTCAGTCATAGATTCCAAAGCACGTTGTCAACATTTTGTATTATATAATAAAGTTAATTTGCATATATAAAAAAAAAACTAAATATGGAGTAAGCAAGTTTTATTATAATACTTATTTCAGTGAAAATATTACCGCAACTGTTTGCGGATTTAGTGAAACCGGATCCCGGTCTGACCAGAGAGCGGCCTGATCCCATAGTGTACCGATGTAAGAAGTGCAGGCGGATCGTGGCCAGCCAGTGCAATATTATTCCACATATACCGAAACAGGTCAAAATGGAACTTGCTAAGAAAGGTGTGTACACATCTTGCAGTTAGACAAACATTTTTCAAGCCCAAGTTCAATCATTCAATATAGCATTTTCATCCCTGTCTATAATTACATCCTTTTCAATAACAATGAGAAAGAGCAGAGTTGTTTGGTAGATCAGAATACACTCTGAAAAAGAACCTGATTCTAAGTGCAGTTGTTGACGCAGTAATGTTTATTGGTTTGAGTGATCAGCTTTTGTTAGTAGCTTGTTGCCACTTGGGATTGATTATAGATATTCACGGATTTCAACATAAATAACAACTTTCATGAAGATCCGTTGAATTATTTCGGAGATCATCATGGACAAACATGATACTGGATTTATATAATTAATTTGTTTTTGGAAAAAAAAAAATTTTTTTTTTGTAAAATTTGGGTTATAGTCTGTCAGATAGACAAAGAACAAAAGGTATATAGGTATATTAAAACATATATCAACATTTTTAGGTATACGACCACCACCAAGCAAACTGACCGGATTGACATGTGCCGAAAATGGTGAAATACTTATACAAAAATTGAAGAGTCTCGCTTGTCAGATCCTAGAGGAAACTAACTCTGACAACGAGCAGGTCCAAGCTGTGCAAGATATTGAAGAAGGGAGTAGTCAGGTGATTCTTTTTTTGACAAGGCGCTACATTTTCATTTGCCAGTGTCAGAATTACCTCGCATCTTTTTTTTATTGCCACCACCCTATTATATATCTAAGCTCAAGTTTCCTGAGATGTTTTATATGAACTCATGGAAATGTTTTTTTATCTATTTATTTTTCTTGGAGACTATTATTCTGCACCTTTTTTTAATTATAGTACAGCTTAAATACAATATTCAAGTGAGCAAAACCAGATATTATTATAATATCACAGCTAATATATTTATATTTTTTTTCTTTAATTGGATACTCAAAAGAGCTTATATATATTCGGCAACCGATTTATGTTTATATAGATTCATAGATATGAACTCATTTAGACAATTGTATCTTGTATTAAATGATGTTTACTTTGATATAGAAATCAGTAAAAAATTTTACGCGTCTATAAATTTGAAAAATTCAATGGTATATATTTTATGTTTTTTCAGGTATTGGACGGGTACACAGAACAGAGCCTCGTAGACGGGAACATAGCAGCTCGAGCAGACGCTTCGTGCTGCCGGCTGATGTGGTTCGTGGAGCCGATGTGCTGGATGCGGGGCGTGCAGCACGAGCCGCACGGCAAGCTGCACTGCCCCAAGTGCAACAACAAGATCGGTAGCTTCAGCTGGGTGATGGGTGAGTTTTTTTATACAGCATTTGTTGAAATAACCTATATCTCGAACACAGATGTATTAAAAATTGAATACTGCTGCCAAAATATCACGCTGTATATCAAAATAGCTATATTATAATATGATGCCATGGATTTACATCTCTTGATATGATGTTTTAGTTATTTGAGGCTTATTGTATGGTGATAAATAATGCACTTCTTACTTTAGATATCGTTTATTAGTTTTGACCTAATAATGGTCCGAACAAGACAGTGGCGCAAACGACTAACATCGTAGCAGGCACCCGGACCGCGCTTTAAATGTTCGGCGTCAGCGCCACAACGTCTTAGTTTATAGTATATCGTACACCACGTCGATGGATGTAGGTTCGAATCTTTGCAACTGAGTCGGAGCTTCCGGTGAAGGAAAACGTAATGAAACAACAACATGGTTTTCTATTTCGAAAAATCGTTTGTCTAGGCTACCACCCTCAAGTGGCATCTCTATCATCAAGCATCTGTTGGTCTTTTGGCATATGCACTTGAGAGTCAGCTCCCTCTAGCGTGTTTACCATTTAAGACCATGTAAACCTATAAAGTATTTTAAAAATAAAATGATTGGTATAAATAATGCTTATATAAATATGCATGGACTATGTTATTTTTCAGCTTTATTTCATTATTTACTTGTATTTTGAATGCGGAATTGATTATATCTTATCTTTTGTGCCAGGATGTAAATGCCCGTGTGGTCAAAAGGTAGCTCCAGCTTTCTATCTCGTCCCATCGAAAGTGGAGTGGTCAAACATAGTCCAAAATGTACAAATTACGATATAAACTTAGTGCTAAGGAACTTGTTATATTAATCTGTTAATGAGAACTCGTTTTCCAAATACGTTGTTTCCCTTTTCAAATAGTTGTTGCATACGGGTACATGAAAATAACATCAAATATGTAATTTTTAGTATTATTCTAATATTAATTTCATTGTTACTATAACTTGTATACTTCCTTACCAATATAAATTATACATATATGTGGAACTGTATAACTCCAGAAATTTATTGTGTACAAATAATGTATATTTATTTATTGTTAATTGATGTATTGTGCTATACCAATAAATATATTAGATTTTCTCGTTTTACGCTTTTTTTTTTGTAGACATTAGTCTTGGATAGGTAGTCCTCGACTTACGTTGTTTCGATTTACGTCGTTTCAAGTTACGTCGAACATTGTTACTATTCCTCAAGCATACGTCAATTGTTTCGATTTCCGGCATAGGAAAATTCACTTGTCGCTTGGATTACTCCACACATGGCACTGATTTTGTTCAGTTAGTTCATGGACAACGGACAATCAAGCCATAATACTTTAGTTTTTTTTACATCTTTGACAGTGTTTGTTTTTACATACATATTTAAGTGAATTTTAATCTAACTATGCCACCTAAACAAGACAGTAATAGTAAAGTGAAGAGAGTAAGAAAGACAATTACAAGTACAAGACGAAGCAATTGAGCCACACGAAATAACTTCTTCTATTAGTTACTCTGAAAAAGAACTTGCACTAAAAAAACATGTCGTAGCCTTTGCAAGTTTGGAGAATGCCATGAAAATTTTTGAAGAAAATGATTCAAATTTTGAGAGAAGTTTTAATATCAAAATTTGTGCAGCATATCAGTGTTGCCATGACCTGTACGATAGCAAGAAGAAAGAAGTGAAGGAATCTAGAATTTATAGCTCCTTTAAGCCAAAAATTTAATTTATTATTCCTCATTATATATTTTGATTATTAAAGTTTTATCATTATTATTAAAATTAATAACACACAAATACCGAAAATAACTAGCAATATCATAAGTACATATAAATTATTTTAAGAACTTACTTTTGATAATAAAGTATGTATATCTTTTGTTATAAATGCAGTTTTTTTTTATTTTGAGTCCGTGTGGATCCTAACCCTCGAGTTTTACATGTAAACATATGAAAAAATATGTATCGACTTACGTCGTTTCGATTTATATCGCGTATTTCGAGAACCTAACATGCCGTAAGTACGAGGACTGCCTGTATACAAAATTAACTACACATCACAGAAATAAAACATAATAAACACCAGAGATTTATTAACTTGAAATTTTTTTTTAATAAGATTGAGAATATATCTATCAATCTTAATAACCATTTTTTTTTACCACAAAATAACAACTATATCAGTCCGTAAAAGTCCCACGTCAAAGTAGGGGTGGCGATCTGTGACAGAATAATATTTGGAAATAGAAAAATAGATTATTTTAATCGATTCTAAACATCGAATCGATCTCGGACACTAAAATCGTGATTCGATTTTATCAATCTAGATAAAAAAGTCATATAAGTATGGAAGGCTATTTTCACTCCTCAGTATCGGATTTACCAGTACCAGTAACAAAACTGACAAAAAAGAAACACCTGACAAAGTAATTTTTTTTTCAGAGTGTGCTCAAAAATACTGGGAAAGTTTTTTTTCTTGTATTGTATCTTCAATAACAATAAAGAGATTTATTTTATGAAATAGAATAGACAGTGGTGGATATAATTAGGTTTACTTTTGTAAGTCTAGGTTAAAATAAAAGAACGTGATGTGCAATGCAAGATGTATTGACGACTGAATATAATGACAATGACATAAATATACTTTTCTTTTTGGTTTTAGCCAGATATAAATTATGAGACAATAGAGATTCCAGACAGTTTGATTTGCTACCGAAAACATCGATGTTTTGCTGTCAATGATTGTCGTACATCGATTCTTTTATATCACTGTTAACATAATGTCAACATCGATGTTTTCTAATATCAATAATCACTAGTTGTGTTTTTCTCCCTATACGATAATAATACAATACCATTTGTTAGGTTTCCCCATGATTTTTCTTTCACCATTAGTGTCACCAGTTCAAATTATTAATATGTTTACAAATCCCAAATCACAATACCCGAGCGTTTGTAATAGAAGCAAATTTTCTTTTTCTCGAACTGACTACGCTATTGATCTGGCAAAGTCTTAATAGTTCACTGGACTAAGACTTGTTATAATCAAAATCAATAACAACCATTCTATTGTTCGGTAACAAAACGATAGCCTGTTAATTTTATAAGAAGCGCCAGCGCCATCTATTGACAACAAAGAAAAAACAAAATATGCGTTAATAATATTTGAGGTACATGTCAAAGTTTTCCCGGGTATCGAAATACGCCTCAAGTCAAAAGATCCGAGTATAATACTTTTGCAATTTTTTTTTTCAACAAAAAATATCTTAAAGTTGCAGGAGAGTGTTTCAAGATGTATTCGTGTTATTGAATCTGCATGGGCGTGTAGAGGTCGGTGCGCATGCGCGGGATGTCGTGCAGCGCGAGCTGGTGCACGCGCATGAGGTGCGTCTTCAAGATGTATTCGTGTTATTGAATCTGCATGGGCGTGTAGAGGGCGGCGCCGTCGGTGCGCATGCGCGGGATGTCGTGCAGCGCGAGCTGGTGCACGCGCATGAGGTGCGTCTTCAAGATGTATTCGTGTTATTGAATCTGCATGGGCGTGTAGAGGGCGGCGCCGTCGGTGCGCATGCGCGGGATGTCGTGCAGCGCGAGCTGGTGCACGCGCATGAGGTGCGTCTTCAAGATGTATTCGTGTTATTGAATCTGCATGGGCGTGTAGAGGGCGGCGCCGTCGGTGCGCATGCGCGGGATGTCGTGCAGCGCGAGCTGGTGCACGCGCATGAGGTGCGTCTTCAAGATGTATTCGTGTTATTGAATCTGCATGGGCGTGTAGAGGGCGGCGCCGTCGGTGCGCATGCGCGGGATGTCGTGCAGCGCGAGCTGGTGCACGCGCATGAGGTGCGTCTTCAAGATGTATTCGTGTTATTGAATCTGCATGGGCGTGTAGAGGGCGGCGCCGTCGGTGCGCATGCGCGGGATGTCGTGCAGCGCGAGCTGGTGCACGCGCATGAGGTGCGTCTTCAAGATGTATTCGTGTTATTGAATCTGCATGGGCGTGTAGAGGGCGGCGCCGTCGGTGCGCATGCGCGGGATGTCGTGCAGCGCGAGCTGGTGCACGCGCATGAGGTGCGTCTTCAAGATGTATTCGTGTTATTGAATCTGCATGGGCGTGTAGAGGGCGGCGCCGTCGGTGCGCATGCGCGGGATGTCGTGCAGCGCGAGCTGGTGCACGCGCATGAGGTGCGTCTTCAAGATGTATTCGTGTTATTGAATCTGCATGGGCGTGTAGAGGGCGGCGCCGTCGGTGCGCATGCGCGGGATGTCGTGCAGCGCGAGCTGGTGCACGCGCATGAGGTGCGTCTTCAAGATGTATTCGTGTTATTGAATCTGCATGGGCGTGTAGAGGGCGGCGCCGTCGGTGCGCATGCGCGGGATGTCGTGCAGCGCGAGCTGGTGCACGCGCATGAGGTGCGTCTTCAAGATGTATTCGTGTTATTGAATCTGCATGGGCGTGTAGAGGGCGGCGCCGTCGGTGCGCATGCGCGGGATGTCGTGCAGCGCGAGCTGGTGCACGCGCATGAGGTGCGTCTTCAAGATGTATTCGTGTTATTGAATCTGCATGGGCGTGTAGAGGTCGGTGCGCATGCGCGGGATGTCGTTCAAGATGTATTCGTGTTATTGAATCTGCATGGGCGTGTAGAGGGCGGCGCCGTCGGTGCGCATGCGCGGGATGTCGTGCAGCGCGAGCTGGTGCACGCGCATGAGGTGCGTCTTCAAGATGTATTCGTGTTATTGAATCTGCATGGGCGTGTAGAGGGCGGCGCCGTCGGTGCGCATGCGCGGGATGTCGTGCAGCGCGAGCTGGTGCACGCGCATGAGGTGCGTCTTCAAGATGTATTCGTGTTATTGAATCTGCATGGGCGTGTAGAGGTCGGTGCGCATGCGCGGGATGTCGTGCAGCGCGAGCTGGTGCACGCGCATGAGGTGCGTCTTCAAGATGTATTCGTGTTATTGAATCTGCATGGGCGTGTAGAGGGCGGCGCCGTCGGTGCGCATGCGCGGGATGTCGTGCAGCGCGAGCTGGTGCACGCGCATGAGGTGCGTCTTCAAGATGTATTCGTGTTATTGAATCTGCATGGGCGTGTAGAGGGCGGCGCCGTCGGTGCGCATGCGCGGGATGTCGTGCAGCGCGAGCTGGTGCACGCGCATGAGGTGCGTCTTCAAGATGTATTCGTGTTATTGAATCTGCATGGGCGTGTAGAGGGCGGCGCCGTCGGTGCGCATGCGCGGGATGTCGTGCAGCGCGAGCTGGTGCACGCGCATGAGGTGCGTCTTCAAGATGTATTCGTGTTATTGAATCTGCATGGGCGTGTAGAGGGCGGCGCCGTCGGTGCGCATGCGCGGGATGTCGTGCAGCGCGAGCTGCATTCGTTTTTTCCCAGCTGGTAACCTAGAGGTTCACATGCGGACCCATACAGGAGAGAAGCCGTTCTCGTGTACGCTGTGCGAGTTCCGGTCGGCGGCCGCGTCGAGCGCGCGGCGTCACGCACGCCGACACACCGCAGCGCCCTCTCACGTCTGCAAACACTGCCGTAAGGGTTTCTACGACGCTAGCGGATTGGTTAGTTATTACCCGCTTATATTTACTACTACTACATGAATATAAAGGTTGAGAAGATATTGTTGTTGTGAACAGGCGCGACACACGCGGACGCACACGGGGGAGCTGCCGTACAAGTGCCCGGGGTGCGAACGCGCGTTCGCGGACAGCTGGAAGCGGAAGACGCACCTCATGCGCGTGCACCAGCTCGCGCTGCACCGCTTCCAGCTGTCCGCGAACGCGCGTTCGCACCCCGGGCACTTGTACGGCAGCTCCCCCGTGTGCGTCCGCGTGTGTCGCGCCTGTTCACAACAACAATATCTTCTCAACCTTTATATTCATGTAGTAGTAGTAAATATAAGCGGGTAATAACTAACCAATCCGCTAGCGTCGTAGAAACCCTTACGGCAGTGTTTGCAGACGTGAGAGGGCGCTGCGGTGTGTCGGCGTGCGTGACGCCGCGCGCTCGACGCGGCCGCCGACCGGAACTCGCACAGCGTACACGAGAACGGCTTCTCTCCTGTATGGGTCCGCATGTGAACCTCTAGGTTACCAGCTGGGAAAAAACGAATGTGCTATAGACCACACGACTGAAGTAAAACTTCTTTAGCTCCATATATACTAAGTAAACAAGCAAGTTATTATATCGAGAGCTAAGTAAACAACCATATTATTACAGTGGGGCTTACGAAATACGCATTTCATAGCACTCTGAAAATAGTGGATTAATTACCATTATAATAGGTCTTTACCTATGAAATTGAATACAATTTTAATTCGGACAAGACGCATAAATTTTATAAAACATTGAAACGATTTCTACATGACCGTAGCCTCAGCCACTTGCTAGTATATACTATTAATTAAAAATGTATTTGTTTCATAAATTAATATTGAGAAAAGATTTCAAATTGTCAAATATCAACTGTCGGAAATCACATAACATGTAAATTTTAATTAAATTAGCTTATACAATTCATAATTGATATATAAATTGCATTAAAAACATAGGCTTCTGTCAATGCTCACTACTGAATACGGCTTTGCAATTTAATCACTTCCAGTAGCTTTTTATAAATCGTCGCGGCATGATGTCTGATTTAAGAATTATAAATATTTTTCATGTACATATTAATCTTGTATGGGATGGGATTTCCTATTGGCCACATTATTTTTAGCATAAAATTTCAAATTAAGAATAGATTGCAATATAATAACTTTTTAGCTGATCTCCATTAATTTATATATTTAACACACTGCCATAAAACTACCACGCTGTGTTAATCAAAAAGCCAGTTCACACCTTTCAACTAAATAGTATTACTTATTATTACTATGTTCCAACGCCTATCGAAGATTTGATTTGAATATCATTCTATTTTTACTCTGTAATTATGTCAGGAAATGAATTTTCAATACTCGTTTCGGTATTAGTCAGGCCGAATCAGTTAGTTGGTCGGTGTTGGTGTTTTATTTAATACTAGCTTCTGCTCCCATAGAATAATTCTTTGGTCTAACGCTAACTCGCAGCGAAAGCTCTCAAAAGAAGAAAAAAACGATTTGTAAACATTCTTCATTGGGGTTCCGCTCCTATTGGTCTTAGCGTGATGATATATACCCTTCCTCGATAAATGAGCTATTTAACACTGAAATAATTTTTCAAATTGGATCAGTAGTTCCTGAGATTAGCGCGTGCAAGGAAAAAGCCGTTCAGCTTTATAATATTAGGCCTTTACCTATGAAATGGCCGTTTTGTATGAAAAAAAAAGAAAATAATTTTTTTCATGTATTTTTTATTTATATTAATCGAAGTAATCACCCATGCAATCAATGCATCTTTGCCAAAGCAGTGGTAGTCTATTGATGCCCTTCTTAAAGAAATCGGCTGGACGGGAGGCAACAAATTCTTCAAAGGCATTTTGTACTCTCGGGTATTGAATTTTTTTCCCGCCAAGGAATTATCCATATTCTGGAAAAAGGAGTAGTCTGTAGGCGCACGGTCTGGTGAGTAGAGAGGATGACGGAGACCTTCCAATCCCAGTTCTTGCAACTTGGAGACCGTCTGCTGTCCTCTCGTGCAGGAGTAGCGAAGACGAGCGATTGACCAATGCTGGTTGGAGATGTGCCAGCTTCTCCGTCATTGTATTCAGTTCTTCACAGTACACATCTGCAGTAATGCTCACCCCGTTTGGTAAGAAGCTGTGATGAATCACACCGGCGCTAGACCACCAAACAGTGACCATCACTTTTCTAGGGGTAAGTTTTCGTATAGAGCATTGTTTAGGTGCTGAACTAGGGTCCAACCAACTTGCTGAGCGCTTGCGGTTATCAAACAGAATCCATTTTTCATCGCAGGTAACAATGCGGTTCAAAATTCCTTCATTTGTGTGTCTGTTGAGCAGAACGCACCACCTGTTATTGGTTTGCTCGTTTCCGTTCTGGAAGTTTCGTCCTGAAAAATGAACCTCGTGGTCGTCCGAAGACTTTGGTCGACAATGACGAATTAAAGGCGATTGTAGAAGCTGATGATACACGATCTACGGCTGAATTAGCAGCAGCTTTCGACGTTAGCGTCAAAACAATATTGGTCCATTTGCGTCAAATTGGCAAGGTAAAAAAGCTTGACAAATGGGTGCCTCACGAACTCAGTGATCGCCAGCGCGAAGTACGCGTTGAGACGTGCCTTGCACTGCTCAACAGACACACAAATGAAGGAATTTTGAACCGCATTGTAACCGGCGATGAAAAATGGATTCTGTATGATAACCGTAAGTGCTCAGCAAGTTGGTTGGATCCTGGTTCAGCACCTAAACAATGCCCTAAACGAAAACTTACCCCTAGAAAAGTGATGGTCACTGTTTGGTAGTCTAGCGCCGGTGTGATTCATTACAGCTTCTTACCAAACGGGGTGAGCATTACTGCAGATGTGTACTGTCAAGAACTGAACACAATGATGGAGAAGCTGGCACATCTCCAACCAACATTGGTCAATCGCTCGTCTCCGCTGCTCCTGCACGACAACACGCGACCTCATACTGCACAGCAGACGGTCTCCAAGTTGCAAGAACTGGGGTTGGTAGTTCTCCGTCATCCGCCCTACTCACCAAACCTTGCGCCTACAGACTACTACTTTTTCCAGAATTTGGATAACTCCTTGGCGGGAAAAAAATTCAATACCCGAGAGGCAGTACAAAATGCCTTTGAAGAATTTGTTGCCTCCCGTCCAGCTGATTTCTTTAAGAAGGGCCTTAATAAACTGCCACTGCGTTGGCAAAGATGCATTGATTGCAATGGGTGATTACTTCGATTAATACAAATAAAAAATACATGAAAAAAATTTGTTTCAATTTTTTCATACAAAACAGCAATTTCATAGGTAAACTCCTAATATGTAGAACATAACATAACATTTTGTATTTATGCCGAAAATAGTTCGACAAGTATCGGAGACTCTGTGTCGAGGTAAAATTTGAAAATATTTTACTAATATGAATCATTCCATTACCACAATTCATAATATCTTCATGCTTTTTACCTTGGGAAAAACTCCATCCACAGAATGAACATAGATATTGTTTTTCATCCTCGTGTACTTTCATATGACACTTCAGTACACTTTTCAACTTGAATCTGAAATGAAGTTACTAAAGAGATGATGGTTCAGAGAGTCGTCGGAGTATATAGGTTCAGATTCATATGAGTGAGCCGAATCTTTCGGTGAAGAAAAACAACGTGATGAAACCAAAACATGGCGGTATGGCATTTTCTAAGCTTGCCGGGTCAGCTCAAGTTGAAAATCTGTCGCCCATCACCTATAGGTGCGTTTCGGCAGTTGCCCTTGAGATCCTATAGTGCCTCTAGAGTCTAGTCCCTTCATCCCTCGTCATTTAAAATCAGGTGATGATGATGATGATGGGGCTGATGTTACTCGCGTCCGGAGGAAATGTATCTCTCATTACCCTGCAAATGCTCCCCGGATCGTGCTAAACAGTAACAAATTTTTGGCCGCTGCACTGTGCCACATGCATTGAAGCTCGCAGCGACAAATAAAGTAATCAGTCGGTTTACGATAGCAAAAGATGGATACTCTATTTAGCCATACGATTAAATAAAAAGGTGTGATTTTAGTAAATCATTAAAACCTATATGAGGGCATTCAAGAATTACGTAAGCAATGATTGGGGGAGGGGGGGTCCTTGATTTGCTTATTTTTGATGACATAGGGGATGGGGACTCTGGATCGTGATTACGTCAGCAATATTTATTTACGGAATTAGAACAGGTTTGAATATACTTATATAAATGTTTACATAATTATGGGGGGGAGGGGGCGATTAGAAATTACAAAAAATCTGCTTACGTAATATTTGAATGGCCTCTAATCTGTAGTTGGCGTTATTTTTATATTACATTATATTACACTGTAGTACCTCCTAACATGGTATTATAGAATAAATTCAGGTACATGTTTTTTAATCACAGCCTGACAAAGCGTTTGCACTATATGTGATGGTAATTACATTTTATGAAAAGTCAGCAGCTGGATATACAATGGCTGAACTAGAAACATGAAAAACTAAAAGAACCACTGTAACTGGTTTATCCAATAGACATGGTGGTAGATTCGGTTGGGTATACCTACCCTACCACCCTGTTTGAATATTAGATATACACTCATTGATCCTGGCCCTCAACATGCCCAAATGTGAGGAGTTATTGAAGTCGTTACAACAAACGTGTTGTGTACTTTGTTAGACTTCTTATGACGCCAATACTGAATATATTGATTAGAATATAAATAACGTTTTCTACATACCACAACATTATTAATATAATACTTTTGTCATTGTACTAGAAAAAAAGAAAGATTTCATGAACTGACCTCATATTACACTTATCACATGCATAAGGTCTTATGTCGGAATGCGCTCGCGAGTGAACTGCTAGTTGCTTGCGTCGCTTGAAGCGCTTTCCGCATGCTGTACATACGAATTTGCGTTCCTCTGAATGTGTTGTATAATGGTAAGTTAGTTGCGATGGTTTAGCAAAAGCTGGAAATAAAAAAAATTACACTTCGAGTGATATTTTTATTATGGTATAATATATAATAATAATAATGCTAGCCAGTAAGAGATCCATTATTGGCCCGAACCTTTTTTTTTTTATTTTGTCTTTGGCCTTTGTGGAAAATTCCACAATTCCGCCAGTGTCAAGTATATTGAGAACTACTCCAACGATAATACAACAACAAAAGACCTGAAGTTGATTTCAATCACCAATATTTATGTCTAACATAGACCCAAAGAACAATACACCATTGGGATTAGCAAGTTCCTAAACAAGTAAGTTAGTAAATAAATACCATATACGTATACATATATATCTAGTACAGGTAAGTCAAATGCAACAATTAATTAGAGCTTAATTTTATTCAAATTAATATATTTACACATAAGGGTAATAAAAGGAGTAAAGGAAAGGGAGAGGAGGAATTGCATATGGGTGGGACGGGATATCTCCTGGGGAGTATATCATATAGTGACACGCGCCTATATGGACAATTAAAGAATATATGGTCCAGATTACCTTCATCTAAACCACATTCACATAGTGAGTGATCCCGAACTCTAATTTTTGCCAGATGGACAGGCGCACAGGCATCGTTCAAACGAATACAGCAGATCTTCGCAAAGGAAGGTTCGGGCATAATCAACATGTCAGTCTATGATATATTGGCAACATCAAGAAATTCACAGTACTATATTTTTCCCAGACTGTAGACAGTATTAAAAGAACATTTAAGGTTCCAGTTTCCTTATAATATATTTGTCAACTATTAGCACAAGTTTAAGTGTAATATATAGTGCTAGTTCCAAGTATCATATCACATCATATCAGCCTGATAGAGACTCATTGGAGATCCATAAGATTCTTCCCGAAGGAAGATATAGGCATATTCACCATGTGAGCCCACAACATACTGATGATCCACAATTCTCATATACTCTAGTACTACAAGAACATTTCTCAGGTTCAGGTTTCTTCACAAAGTTTGCATTTGCTGTTAGTTGATAGTGTTATCAATTTAAATGAATAAATATAGACAAACTGTGAAAAATTAATTGGTATATACCAGAGTTTGCACCCGCGGACATCAAATTGAAATTCTACCTATCAAATCAGTCAATCACCATGACTACAATTCCAAGTTTAGTGTTACCAATTCAAATTAGTAAATTTACACGAATTTTGAACACTTAATCGGTTCATGATGGAATACAACCTGCAGACATTGCCCAGTAGGTCACGCCATGACTTTTTTTGGGATACAAAAACCTAATCTTCTTAATGCCTTTATACTGTAAAAAATTGATGCATTTTGTTAAAGTTAGTTTGAAAAGACCCTAATTATATAATATCATATATTAGTAACAAAATGTAGAACTGCAGTATATGTTAGGAATATAGGTATATGTAGTTGATGTATTGATTGAGGCTCCCCTCACTATGCTAGTTGACTCTGGAATATCAAGTTGCATAGATAAAAAAACATTAAAAGATTAGGGTGAATGGCCCTCAATTATTACCAAAATATATGAAACTAATGACTATCACATGCCAGGAAATTAGATTATTGCCACTCCTAACACATCCTTTATTTCCATTAATATTTAAATTAATGTAAAACATGATAGAAACCTTTATTAAACTCACATTTCGAGCACTGTCCACAAGTATATTTATTACCGGAATGTTCTTTATCTATATGCTTCTTTAACCATGTCTTAGATGTGAAACCTTTTCTACACAAGGAACATGTATTTCTCTCTGTCTCCTTCTTACACATCTCAGTATCCTTTTCTATACTATCAACATTTTCACATATATCTTTTATATTTTCATCACCTTTTTCAGTATTCTCCTGAGGAATACATTCTATGCTATCAAATATGCTCGGTTGGTCATAGTTGTCTATAGTACTACTTATTTTATAGTCTGGCAGAGTTAACCTACTCTCTATGGTATCTTTATCATTTTTAATGTCTGGTTGTATGATTATTGAAGTGTTTGTACGAGATATGATATTTTTGAGAGTGACATTCACTTTGAGTGCCTCTGTTATGAATGTATATGCAGACTCTATTTTGATAATGCAATCGTAACAAAATTGTTTTGGCAACATGTCTTCTGTTATCTGAAACAAAACTTCTATTACACTAGTGAATGTAGGTATGAATGTTTGCTGATTGCGTGTTGATTTTATATAAATTACGTAGTTTATCAGAGCACAGAATATAATTTTCTTTTAACACAACAGCTAATCTATACTAATATTATAAAGCTGAAGAGTTTGTTTGCTTGAACAAGCTAATCTCAGGAACTGCTGGTCTGATTTAAAAATTAATTTCAGTGTCCTATAGCTCATTTACCAAGAAAGGTTATATATCATATATATCTATATATCATCACGCTAAGACCAATAGGATACAAGCACCAATGAAGACTGATTCAAAATTGGGGTTAACATATGTATTATTTAAAAATGTTTTCATGTTCTATGTAAACATAGTCGCAAGTTAAAGTTATTGTTAACCCAAAGTTACTATTCCAAGTGGACAAAGTCGCAGGCAGAAACTAGTAAATCATATGTTGGAAGTTTCTATATTATACCAGGAACTTTACCAACATTAAGAACACAGTCTAAAGCCACTAGGCAGTGGGAATTACTGAAATGCGTGGTATAAATACCTCCATGAAGAAACACTTAATGCCAACTTACACTACAATCAGTTAAACTATGTTGAAGTTGGTTTTTCTCTGATATAAATAACCAAAATCCGTTTCTGCTCATTTTATTATATGATTTTTTTACTTAAGACATATTTTTAAATAGCAACAAAAAAAGATGTTTATATAGCTTACCTTAATGTTTGTGCAGAAGCAAAACATTTCTACGGCTCTCGAGTCAAAGTTCTCCTTTTCCCAGGATGCCACTTCTTTCATGCAACTTCTACAAAGCTTCGATATATCCATGTTTACATAAAACTTTATGTCTTAAAAAGAAAATGTTATAAAAATCGTTTTGTTGTAAAACTACTTGTACGTATAAACATTTTTCAGTGTGTAATTATCGTATATTTTATTGTAATATATTTTTTCCTTACAAAGACATATTTTTATTTACAATTATATACAAAACATTCACATATCTGCTTACTATCGATGTCAAAACTCAAACGTCAGTACTGTCAGATGTAAAACTTTTTAATAGGCAAATGTTTTGAAAAATACAGCCTACGTTATTATTAACAGTATTAAGTAATAGTGAATAATAACTATTACTATATTAAAAACCTAAGCGACTGGAGGTTATCATTATTATAACAAATTAGGGATGATCGATATCCATCGATGTTCAGCAG
>MU159689.1:67264-113190 GCA_015888305.1 Antheraea pernyi
TGTTTTGGTTTCGATAACATCGACACATCGATGTATTTGGAATAAAATATCGAAATGTCAATATATCCTTTAGGGCCATTTAGCGTTCGATGTCCTAGCTAGTGACTAGATAACTATCAAGTTCAACTATTTTACACTAGATGACACTTATCAACGTAATCAAAGTAAGCCACACGAATAGTTATTTCTTTGCAATTTCTCACTGTTGCCATTTTAGTGAGGTAGTCTCTAGATCTAGCGGATTTTGGATATTTTTAAAGACGTTTTTTTTTGTAATCTAGTAGCTTAAAAAAAATTAGCGAATTCTAGCGACTTTTTGAGTAATGAAAATACATAAATATTTTGACGTTAGTTTCAATATAATTGCTGGCAACAGCATGAATTGCTTTTGTTTTTTGGGAATAGAAGGGAGGACTTAAGGGAAAACATCTGACGAAGTTAATTTTTAGCAAAGTGTGTCCAAAAAGTATTGGGAATGTTAAATATTGTATTTCCAATAACATAAACATTTAATATGTACAATAGTTTTATTTTCTACCGAAAACATCGATGTATTTAGACATCGATGTTTTGCTATCGATGTTAATCGTACATCTATACTTTCTAATCGATGTTACCATCAATGTCAACATCGATGTTTTTCTAATATCGATCATCCCTATAACAAATAATAACATACATAACTCATTATGTATTATCAATAATATAACCTATTACTAAAGGCATAATACAATTAATTTTCCGATGACAATGACAATGGTCGATTAGTGTTATTATAAGCCTGCGAGAAAGCGTACAATACAGTACAATACACAGTACACAGTACAGTACAGTATAATACAGTACAATTCAAGAGCATATACAGTGCCCAAACTTAAAATTATGTTACGAACAATTAAACCATTATTAAAAACTGCAATATAATATAAAGCAGAAAATTATTTAACAACAGAATAAATGTTTATAAAATTAATTATTGTAATAAATAATAACAGCGTGATAACTTATTATTGATATAAAAGTCATATTAATACTGACAGGTAACATTTATTAAGTTTAAACTTTAGGCCCATTTACGCCCACTACGAACAGTGAATGAAAGTGTATCGTCACGCTCAAGTCAGTGACGATAAATCGAGGGTGCTCGACATTAAGAGCGCTGCAATCGGTGACACGGATGCACTGAATCGTATATACCCGATTCCAGTTTTTATTAACCACGCTTACTGTCTATTAATAAGAAGTGCATAGTTCCAATAATTAAGTTTTTATTATTACACATTACAATCCTAAAACAATATTATGTGTGTTTTCTACAAAATAAGTGTACTATTTTAACTGTATATTTTTAAACTGGAATTACAGAAATTTTCACTTCTATCGTGTGGTCATAAGGACCAACTGGTTTTGTTAATCTTATGTATTTGTTGTATCCTAGCACTTTGAAGACATAACTATATAAGGATTAAGCACTTTTACACTGTTACTGTACACACTGTACTTTGTTTCTTATGTCACTAAGAAAAGAGTGTGAAAATGCATCTTCTAAGGAAATTAAAATTTCAATTATAAATTATAAAGGTATTTTGAAAAAAAGTTTCATTTTCTTGTTTTATTTAACTTATTTAGCCGAAGCGATATCTATCAATTTTTTTATAGAATTAATAGGTTTCTTTTCAGCTAACATCGATTTAAGTTTATCGATGCCTTCTCCAGTAAGAGGCGAAGCTTCTAACAAACGCGGAGCGTTGTGTAACTCTTTGTAAAGACGAGCGTATTGCAGCATAAGCAGGGCTTCGTTACGCATTTGTCTGTAAGCTGCATCCATCTTGCTTAAGACGAGGATGAACTGAAAGTTTGTTAAAACTTAAATAGATATAGTGCAAACTACATATTTTTTTAACAAAGTTATTTAATGCGCCGTGCCATAAGAGTTTACTGCTCGCTTCCCTCTGGTCAGTAGGGTAGGGTAATGATGGGAATTTCCAGGTAAAAAAAGGAGTTCACTGATAGAAATCGTCACGTTAGTAAATAACGTTATGCCCTTGTCTGTTGTGTATTATACTTGTGTGCGTAGGAATATTGAAATTTGAGCAGACAAGAATTGTGGGTTGCCAGTTGTATAACTTAACACTGAACGCATGGAAATTTCATGAAACTCATTTTTATTGTAATTTATAATTCACAATTTTGTTCCTATTTTTTAATGTACGTATATTTATTATAAGATATTAAATAAAACGTTTTCATTTGAATTCTTCCTTTACGTTAAGAAACTACATTCCTGGCGGGGATCTCCTGTGCAAAAACGTTTATTATCTGTATTTGTATAAAAGACAGTGAAAATGGTTTAAATATATTTTATGTAAATAATTATTTCAATCTGTGGCGTTTGATTTAGTCGGATATATTGAGATGGACCATTTAACAACTTAAATTGTGATTATTAAATTGAATACCTTAGCTTTTTTGAGACGCGGTTCGGCTAAAAGTGTATAAAGTAGTACTGCAGCCGCTGAAATTTGACATAAATTCGACGTATCCACAACGTATATTATCTATAAAAAGAAAGATATGAAATGATATACTATATCTTCTATATCTATATATATAATAAGAATGTAGATGAAAACGTGTCTGTACTTTTTAGATTTTCGTGAAAATAATTTGTTGTGTCTTGGAATAAGTAATAGAATACATTTCAATCATTTTTAGAAATGTCTGTCTGTCATTTTGTATGAACACGCATCGCAGCTAAACCACTGGGTTCGCAATAAAACCACACCAAGAAAATCATAAAACATATCCTCGAGGGTAACTTAGTCTTTGTTTCATTAAAATCGGTCATGTTTTTCTTTTTTTTTTTTCGACATGACTATGCTATTTTCCTAGTAAGGTCTTAACAGCTTCCCCGGACTACTAAGGCGAGCGTTTAAGGCACTCAGCCGATTTTATTTAACAACTGGCTCAAGGGTGCACGGCACATCTAGGCTTGGGCTGTTGCCTGATACATGGAATTCGCGACCTATCTGAGCTAAGCTAAGCTAACAATTCAAACATATATGAGTTGTTGAAACATATATGTGTACTAAGCATACATACATAACAACTCATATATATTTCGTACCGATTAATTTTCTAAACTATTTCAGTATGATAAGGGAAAATATAAATAAAACCTTTCCACTTGCATGTGTATGCGTGCACGTGTGTGGAGGTGATATGTGTAATGTCGTAAATAATTATATAAGATTTTGTGTCACTGTATCGCGCGAGCAGCGGACTCAAGTGCTCCTCGCCGAGGGACCGGACCTAGGCTTGAGTCGCTGCCGAGGGGGGTCTTATCGGTTAAAATCGGTCCACTCTATCAAAATTTATTGTAATTTTAATGACTGCTCGAGTTAAGTAAAAAGCCAATAAATAAATGGACTTAATGATTTCATTAGTCATTGTTTTTTTTTACATTAAGCTCAACACGGACAGAGTCGCGTGCACAGCTAGTTATTTAATAAAATCACAAATTAATGTTGTAATTTAGTTTTAATTTCTTAATCAAACTTACTTTATCGACGCCTTCTAAATAGTTAGTCCACAGTGGCGCCATCTCTCCGCCAATTTCTCTAATCAGTAATTTTTCCTTTTTCCCATTTTTTGTCAGGTAATTTATGTCGTAGATATTTGTTCCAATTGTTGATACGGGACTGTACGTATTGTCGATTCCTTCAGCGTTTTGCAATTTCTTAAGGAGTGTTGTTTTACCTGATCCCTTTGGGCCGAGGCACAGGACACTTATATTTTTATCAGGTTCATCCATTTCCGTTAAAAATATAATTAATAATTGTAAAATGCACAGACAGAATGAAATATGATTCGGAAGAAGAAAAATGTTTCGTCAATATTTTAGTATCCAAGGAAATCAAACTTTTACTATTCGCTCATAGATGGCGCTATTACTAAGCGCGTAATACAAAACTATGAAGTAATATCATATTATAATTATATATACTACAAACACAGATGTTATCCTCTCATAGATATGGATGAAAATTTAGGATTACATGTTTTGATACGAAATTAATAAAAATACAGTAATTGTTCTGTAAAAGAATTAATAAACAATCTGAATTTCTCCGACAGTGCCACCTATGGGGCCCAACTCTAACTAAGACCATTTAGATGGCCCTATAAGTAAAAAAATCCTTGTAGGAAGAAAACCAATAAACACATAGATTTTACAAATACTATATTTATCTAGCGAAGTTTTGGCCAAAAGTTAATTTAGGGTATACAAAAGAAAATAATATAATTAAATTTACAATATTTAAAGAAACAGAGAGCAGACATAGCTGTAGGTTTCAACTAGGGCGTTGATATTAAAACCGACACTGTATTGACAATATTTGGGTGTATCTAAACTAGTATGTCAACCTTGGCTTTCATTGTACAAGGTTTTCTAGTTGAATGTGTATGTAAGTACGTGCTTAGTTTAGTTCATGATGTACCTCGGAGTGTCGCCGCGGGGCTAACGTGTGTTTTTTGACGTCACCCGAACTATATACATTATTTATGAATACAATTTTATTCTCTTATAGATTTTGGGCCGATTGGATTATATTATAAACAGTTGTATTCAAAATTGTACATCCTAACTTCAATGTAATGTAATAGTAACATGGTGTTTTTTTTTCTTATATACTTTTTTCATTATTAAGCTTTATTAAGATAGCCTTATACAAAATAATCAATTTAGCCGATTTATATATTTTGAAATAATAATTTATTGAGTAACAAATTGTAAATTATTATAACCAAGGGTTTTAATTATGCTTTCTTTCAATATCTTTATACGTATACATTTAATCAGTTTTGGCGAGTTTTTGTTCAATACACATAGGAACTTTGAGTCTATTATATAAGCTACCTATATATAATTACATTTTTCACTGCGAGATAAGTAGTAATTATGAAATTTAATAGAGGTCACTTATAAATGTAAAATGGGTGTATATGCAATATTCGCTATATTGGCAAGTATAAGCGAGCGAAACGCTTATAGGATGGCATCAAAACGTGGATTGTTTATTGATTATAAATCTTTCGATAGTGACAGTTTTTGGATTGGTCTATGCTTACCGTCAGATGTAGTGTGTATGATGATGATGTAGTGTCGTGCGACAATAAAAAAAATCGAAGCAGTCATAAGGACTGCAGACAACAGTGAAAACTCAATACAATAGAGTAAATGTGTTGAGTGTGTAAATGTGTTCTGTTTGGAATTTTTAAATGAAGTATAATGTAAATTATTTACATTTCTCTATTGGCACTCTGAACAATAATTATATATAGTTTATAATTGATATATGATGCTGCACAATCTCAATACAAAATATCAACATTAGATTGTACACAAGCCCCTAAAGTCTGACGCAAGCCGCGCAAGGGCAATATGATCGGTCACGCTTACTAGCATGTCATGACGCGATATTATAAATTTATCTCCAGCCAAAAATACCGCTCAACACGCCTATAGAAGTTTTCACTTCAAATATAGTAAACATATAATAAGATTTTACAATATATAGGTATTTGCGTTCATTTAATTTATGTATGTTTTTAATCTGAGATACGAAATAAAATCGAAATGACCTTAAACTTGTCTAACTTAGATACGGCTCAATGCCACGGCTAGATGTTGGTCAGGTGACGTTAAGGAAATAAAAAATATCTTGTCAAATGTAATCTAAATTGTTTATTATCTGTGGTTGATTACCTTCAAACTTTATTGGAATTATTTGACTGACATACACGGTGTAATAATTTTCTAGGAAACCAAAGTTGTTTTGAAATCTCAACAGATGGCTCTGTTGGGTACTATTTTTACTTTTTATTTTATTTTTGGCAACCATCTTCCAGATTATTACTGCCATTGTCGAACACGTAATAATCGTATACATTACAAGTGTCTTGCGATAATTCCACGATGGTGGCTCCCATGATAGAACTTTCCAGGGCGTTTTTGTGGCATCTCAGAATTCATGGTCCGTGGTATTATTTCCCAACCACTTTACTTGTGCACCACAACCGAACTATATCACATAAAACACCACCAATATTACAAATAATGTAATAATACAAAGGAAGGAATGTGGTAGAACTACGTTGACGCTATTACTGATTTGAGCACGATTGGGTCGGCTCGTCCGGGGTAGTACCACCATCTCAGAGAAAATCGAAATGAAGTAACAGTGCTTGCATTGTTGCGTTTCGTTTAATGAGAGCGCCGGAGGCCTACCTCCCCTTCCCTCCCACAAACACAGACTGGCAACACACATGCGACTGCCCTGATGTTGCTGATGTCTATGGACGGCGGTGATCACTTAACATCAGTTAAGCCTGTTCGTTTGCCTCCTATAATATTAAAAAAAATATATATACACGAAATATAATAAAAATATAATAACACAAGATTACGAATAAAATATAAAATCCACTACATGACAGACTAAGATCCACTATTTGTTACTAATGGAGTTATTTATAAAATAGGTTTTGTGTCGCGAATATACTTAGAAAAATAAAAAAATGCATTTTATATTTTAATTAACAAAACCTCTTAGTCTAATCGTTATAAATCATTTTATTTGTCCTTAGATGAAAACCTAAATCGTGGACTTATTAATATTGGGTGGCATGACCTACATGAAAAATGAAAGACGAGTCAGAAATGCAAAAAGCAAATAAAAAACAACCAATTATGTCGTTAGGGGATCTGATTCACAGTTCAAATAGCGCATTTGTAAACATTATATGCTTGTTATGTGCTCGCATTTGACCAAAATGCCATATTCTGTGTACTCCTCACTATAGACTTATTCGTCAGAAGATTTCGATATTTAGAGTGACACGAATATAATGTATGATGTTATAATTTATAAAATTACAAAGATTTAGTCGCTTGCAGCTACTAGTATTGGTAATAAAAATGGAATCATTATATTGCAATTTTCGATATGAAGCGGTAAAAGATAGAAGAAATTTATTAACTAGCTACAGAGTCAAAAATTATTAACCATATAATTAATTGGATCCGGCAAACAAAACTCCGCCACTGAATTTAGCGCTCCGATAACATATCCGGTTTATCAGTCTTTACAGAGGGCGCTAGTTGCAGGCAAATATTTTTCTCAAAATAAATACGACGTTTGCAATATTGTCCACAAAGATGGATCAATTCTTTTTTTTTTTTATGTCATAGGTGGCAAACGAACAGGTAGGTCACCTGATGTTAAGTGATCACTACCGTCCATGGACACTAACAACACCAGAGGTGTCGCAAGTGCGTTGTCACCCTTCGGGGGGAAGGCTTAGGGGAAGGAGAGGGAGAGGAGAGAGGAGAGGGGAAGGGAGGTGGGCCTCCGGCGCTCTCATTGACCGAACGAAACACAACAATGCAAGCACTGTTACTTCACGTCGGTTTTCTATGAGAGGGTGGTACTACCCCGGACGAACCGACCCATTCATGCTGAAACCAGTAATAATTTCAGCATGGCTCTACCACCATTAAAATTTTCAAATTCAAATTCAATCAATCAATCAATCAATTCAAAACGGATTTAACTGACATCATATGTAAAACACAACGTACATCACTTTCATATAGTCATTACATAATTCGTAAGCATGCGTTACTGAAAATGAATGATCCTGTGGATAGACTAATACAGAATGTAACAAAATATTGTAATTTCTAAGACAAATCACGGTTTGTGAAGTTTCTTTGAGATTTGAAAAAAGTCACACTAATTTATTTCCGTTTTGAATGTATTTCCGTTAAGAATAATCCCATTTCTGCGAGAAAATATAAGATTTATTGAACTATAATGCTGTATCTAAGCTTATTAATGTTTTATCTTCATCATCAGCCTGTAAGAAACCCAACGCAGGGCCATAGGTCTCTTCCCGAAGGAAGGTATGAGTATAATCATCACGCCAGCCCACAACGTATTGGCGATTTCAAACTCCGAGAAATCCACAGTTCTATATATTTCCCACATACGGTGGTACTACGAGTATAAGAACATTTCTCAGGTTCAGGTTTCATTAAGATGTTTTCCTTCACCGTCAGCCGATAGTGTTACCAATTGAAATTAGTAAATGTACGCGAATTCTATACAATTATGAAAAATTCGGGGTCTGCTGGTTAAATTAATAGGCCACAACAAATACAAATAATGTTTGTATTATTGTAAGTGTAATAAGAATCCAAGGAAATTAAAATCCCAATACGATCTTTTTTTTCTATGAATTAAAAGATTGGGATGTATTTACTTTCAGTCGACATATTATGAGTAAAATGATTCTATCACATCAGAATGCCACAGAATCTTAGAGTTTTATTTATTTACTTATTAAAAGCTGATTGTTTTACTCATAACTTTTTAATGAGAATTTATGAGACCTTTTCACATGTTTATATATCAAATTCTTCTGTCCGTGTATATGTGACAGAACTCCTCCGAAACGAGTGGACAGATTTTAATGACATTTTTTGTGTGTGTTCAGCTGGATTCAAGAATGAATTAGGCTTACAATAGGCACCCAGTAGGTGGCGCTTCCGTTGATTTAAGGGTTTTATTGATTATCAAGGCTGGACGTTTGCCGGTTCCGCTAGTGGGGTAATAAAATTAAATCTTTAAATGGTTTTTTTTAATTAATTTTCCTACAGGCTCTTGGTCCGCGACTTTTTTCTGACATTATTTTAACTGTAGTGCAGCTTATATACAATATTAAAATAAGCAATAGAAGATATTATTATACTTAATTAACTACAGCGAATTGTTAATGTTTTTTTAAAATTATTAACTCGAATTTGTTGAGATAATAGCCTTTATGGTGGTTTAATTGTAATCTTTTATAGACATCTATAAAAAAATCTTTAAATGGTTAAAGTAAGTATATATGATGAAGTGTTACTCATAGCGGTTAGAATATAAATACAAAAATGCCACTATTTTAATTATATGGCATATTCTTGGCAGGTCAGTAAATTTCAGTGTTCGCGTCTGCCAGACGGTAATGGTGTCAAGCACTTATTGTGTATTGTTCTACGGGAAACAGAATTACCGGAATGGCCTTCATACGTTTTGATTAAAACCTATTTCATTTTTATTCAAGCTTTCAAAATTAAATGCTATATCTAATCATTTCAACGTGTTCCAATGATTGCAGTTTTTAATGTTTATTTGTTTACGGTTTTTGCAAGTAAACGTTTTTTTTAATGATAAATTTTCAGACATTAGTGTGAATGTCACAAATGCAAATAAGGACATTACGTAATCAGCCAGATAATCGCTTCTGTATACATTTCCCCTGTTCATATATCATTACATAGTATAAAACAAAGACCCCTACCGTGTCTGTCTGTCTGTCTGTTCGCGATTTGCGGTTTTCACCAGTGCATAAAGTGATCCATGAGGAACGTTTTGGTATATAATATGTTAAGGATTTTCAAAAATCCGTTCACATATAAATAAAACTTTATTGTGTCTGTTGTATATCTCCTGAACGGCTGAACCAATTTAGACGAGACTTTTGCGGTAGATAGAGGACTTTTTACAATATTATAGTCTTCATATCATCACGCATTTCTATAGGGTCTAAATTATTTATTAATATATAATAAAGGTAGCTTAAAATCGGTAAAAGAGTGGTATGTATGAATGGTAAAATTACAATAATAATAACAGAACCAATGAGTTTTTATGGCGGGATCTTGGAATGTGATAGTGGATTTAATATTTTTTTCATAATCTTGTGTTATTTAGCTCTATATTTTGTAATGTTGGTGGTGTTTTACGTAAGTGAAGTGGATGGGAAATAATACTAAGGAGTATGGATTCTGACTTGCCACAAACACTTCCTAGAACGTTCTAACAAGATGGCCACCATTTTGAAATGATCCCAAGAAACTTGTAATATTGTTACATACTCGGCAATGACAGTAATAATCTACTAGAAGATTAGTTGGCATAAAATAAAAACAGAACTAATTTAGATAAAATGCGTGTTTCCGATAAAATACCAAAATCAATTTTTCTAGAACGAATCCGCGGGTAGCAGCTAGTGTATTTTATTCATATATAGATATCTCATGATATTACATTAATATGTATTAGTTTGCGAAAAAATACATCAGATAAGTATAAGAAACATATGTCCAACGTAATTATTATTTATTTTATTCCAGGAATACTAACATCTCTTAAATGTTAATGAAAAATAAATAGATAAGAAACGTACAGCCAAATAAAAATACTCAAACAGTGTTATGCGTCGACATTTTTGAAGCGAAAACTTCCTTAAGCGTGTTGAGCGGTATTTTTGGCGGATATAGACTGATTTCCCGACAGCGACATGCTAGTAAGCGTGACCGATCGTATTGCGCTTGTGCATCTCGTGTCAGACTAGTGAGGCGTAGTATAGCGGCCTGTTGAATTAATGAACACTTCGGTTGTTATTGTTGATCGAAGAATGAACAGTATAAAAATATATATAATTTTTTTTTAAATGTCATAGGTGGTAAACGAGCAGGTGGGTCACCTGATGTTAAGCGATCACCACCGTCCATGGACACTAACAACACCAGAGGAGTCGCAAGTGCGTTGCCACCCTTGGGAGGAAGGGTTAGGGGAGGAAGAGGGGGAGGAGAGAGGAGAGGGAATGGGAGGTGGGTCTCCGGTGTTCTCACTGACCGAACGAAACGCAACAATGCAAGCACTGTTACTTCATGTCGATTTTCTGTGAGAGGGTGGTACTACCCCGGACGAGCCGACCCATTCGTGCTGAAACCAGTAATAGTTTCAGCGTGGTTCTACCACCATTACCATTTATTTATTATAAATATATTAATTATTATTTATTGAGTGTCAATAGACATGAAAACCAGACTAATGTTTATAATTCGTTAAATTATGTAATTTACATGCTTCACACTATAATTAATTTAAAAATTCAAAAGAGAACACGGTTATTCCATTGTTTTGAGTTTTCACTTCCGTTGGCAGTTCTTATGAAGAAAAGGACAGTATAATCAATAAGGCAGGCATCTAGAGTTCTACAATACATCAGCAAGTCAATATGACGTGTTCAATGCTATGTATGGTAGCTACAATCCTGTCGGGTAGAGATCCTAATACCCTGTTTGCCCTACCACTGAAAATCTGCTAATCCCGGAACTATGATGGATGGTATGGTACATGTTTGGAATCACTGCAATGTCTATTTAAGAATCCTTGGTTTGGGAGTCATTCAAATAGAACTAGAAAAAAAATACGAGGTGTTTTTCCACAATAAAATATATTATACTAGCTGACCCACGCAACTTCGTCTGTGCCAAATATTTTACCGGTTCCAAGTGTATTTCCAAACGCGAATAATCTATATCTATCTTCTATCTATATATATAATAAGAAATGTCCATATATCTGTCTGTCTGTTTGTTTGACCACGCATCACTGCCAAAGTATTGCGTTTATGATAAAACCTCAATCAAACCATGAAAATCATAAGCATATCTTCGAGTAAAATTTAGTCTTGATTCCATTACAAATAGCGAAAATATTGGAATATTTCATAATAAATTCCCTTATATACCGACATAGTGTGGATTGATATAATAAGGAATAGTACGGAGTGCATAAATTATCATATTGAGCAAGAACCGCTACTGCCATAAGCTTTGTGCTGCTAAGAAGCAATAGTGGAAAGGAAGTTGCATTTTATTTTATTTTAGTTCTTAAATTTTATTCCGTATATAGTAAATAAATATATATTTATTTCAATATTTATCCTACTAGTATTATGATTTATTGTATTTAGGGCGTTACGTCTTAATCCCAAGGAGGGTTGATGTCAGGCAGGCGGCCGATCGTAAAAATTAAGTCAAATCGTACTTCACAACATGTTAAGTATGAAAACTAGATTAGGGTTTACTCAGGGTAGGACTCAAAGTAAGAAAGGAATTCGGGATGTACGGTTGAGATTTGCGAGTTGGAATGTGGGAACAATGACTGGAAGAGGAAGAGAATTAGCTGATGTCTTGCACGTCATCTGTTCTATCAATAATTTCACCAATATTAATCTATCATTTACTCTTTTTACATCCGTCACACATTTCTTAAGCTCATTGTCTAATACAATTCCTACACCATTTCTCTTACCGTTACTCCCACAGTAGTAGAATTTATATCCTATACCAATCTCTCTCGCTTTCGTCCCTTTCCATTTCGTCTCTTGCAAACAAGCCACATTTATGCGTCTTCTTTGCAAGACATCAGCTAATTCTCTTCCTCTTCCAGTCATTGTTCCCACATTCCAACTCGCAAATCTCAACCATACATCCCGAATTTTTTTCTTACTTTGAGTCCTACCCTGAGTAAACCCTAATCTAGTTTTCATACTTAAAATGTTGTGAAGTACGATTTGACTTAATTTTTACGATCGGCCGCCTGCCTGACATCAACCCTCCTTGGGATTAAGACGTAACGCCCTAAATACAATAAATCATAATACTAGTAGGATAAATATTGAAATAAATAAACTAAACAAACTAATCTAACTAACTATCAAACTAATAAACATTTAGTTAAATTTAATTTAGTTAAATAAATTATATTTAGTTAATTAAAATGTTCTAATAATAAAAAAATATAACTTACAATAATTCTAGTGACGAAAAATGGTACATTTTTTTAAAGAAAGGTATAAAAAAAGTATAAAATTTTTTGAATTTTTTCATTTGTCATTACATAGTATAAAAACAAAGTTCCCTACCGAGTCTCTCTATCTATAGGTTCGCGATAAACTCAAAAACTACTGAACGGATTGTCATGCCGTTTTCACCAGTATATAAAGTGATTCATGTGGAAGGTTTTGGTATATCATTTCTCAAGGTTTTTTTTATAATCAGCGCGGGACAACGTCTGCCGGGTCCGCTCGTCAGTTGCATAACTTTAAATAATTAATACCTTAGTAAGGAAAAAGGTATCTGTTACAAAGTATTCAATCGTTTTGTATTTAATAAATATCAGAATCTTTTTCTTTTGTTATTTTTTTTTAGTTTATTACCTCTATAATAATAACAAATTTAGTTCTGTAAACTATTATTATTAATGTAAATTTTGTGTAATTTGTTTTCTGTTGTTGAGACCGAATAAATAAAATAAAATAAAAAACAAAACAGTGTCAGCCTCTTCATATACCGTGGTCCAATGAATGTAATCTAAACCGACAATATATCGAAGTAACTCTATGACTCCGTTCGGGTACTATCCGTCGAGAAGTTTTGCATACCTAATGGCAAAGCGGAATCTCCCAACTGCGATGTATTCAGAAAAATTGAGGATGTGCATCACTTGATGATGGAGTGTGAAGAACAGTATCGAAAGAGAGTCGTTGATGAGAAGTAGTTGCCAGAACAGTATTTGTCACAGCGTCTTGGCTGAACCCTGGTTGGGTGAAGCTAAGATGCTGTATGGCCTGGTAATGATACCTGATCAGCGACTTTCATGTTGGAGCTAGAAATCTTGGGGAACAATGGGGCTGATATATTCGGTGGAATAAAAGCCCTTGAAAATAAAAAAAAAATAAAAAACCTTTTTAATCAACGTAGATTAATAAATTAACGCTTTCGGTTAAGGACAGCATCGTGAAGAAATCATAGTACTTATAATAGTTTTCTCAAATAAGCGATTGGTGAACTACAACTCAAGTCCAAATTCTATTACCAAGCACCTACAAGCGTATTTGAGAAGCAGCCGTGTAGAAGTAACTTATTACTTAGGCCACATCGCCTTTTAATATCAAACGAGATTGTGAACAAACGCTAAAACCTATATAAACTAATATTACAAATGTGAAAGTACGTTTGCTTGTCTGTTATGATTTTCATCTAAAAGGATTGTACTGTTAACAAGGAATAGATTAAATTTACACGAACGAAGTCGAGAGCAAACAGTAGTAAATTATAAAAATATGTATAACATTTTTTAAAGATTCATCAAGAAGTCGTAATGTGAGGTATAAAATAATCTATACAATAAGAATGTAAATAAATGTGTGGTGTAACTAAAATGGATAAGATTAGGAATGAATATATCAGAGGAAGTTTGAAAATAGCACCAGTAACAGAAAAGTTAAGGAGTAATAGGTTAGCATGGTATGGGCATGTTATGAGGAGAGATGAAGACCATGTAACTAGAAAAGCTTTGAGTATGACGGTCGATGGATATAAGAGTAGAGGAAGACCGAAAAAAGGATGGATGGATTGTGTGAAAAATGATATGTGTGTAAAAGGTGTGTTGACTGAGATGACATCTGATAGGCGAGCGTGGAAAAGGAAAACATGTTGTGCCGACCCTACTTAGGTGGGATAAGGGTAAGAAGATGATGATTTTACGGAACAGTAAATTTATAGTGCAAATTAATGTGAGGTCTAAAGTCTGAAAAAGGTTCAAAGACCTGAACTACAGATCTCCAATTGAACTTAATATGTTCAGATGATTTTATTGGTTACTGTTTCTTTACATTAGGTTCGACGAGGATAGAGTCGCGGGCACAGCTTGTCTCTTTATAATATCATAGACAACTTTAACTCGCGGCTTCGCTGTTAGTTTTCCATAAGCGTGAGAATTTTTAAAATCCATTAAGTATTTTTGAAGTGAAACTTCTTTAGGCGCATGAGGGTAATTTTTTTACAGATGTAACGTCACGCAGGTATACAACGGAAGTTAATAATTAGAACTTTAGATGGCAATTGTATCGCATAACGTCATTTGCAGTAAACGCAGATTTTTCATCTATTTACAATATTATTAGCACTTATACAGTGTATAAACAGTGAGTTAAATTTATAAATAAACTTTATGAATATATATATTTTTTAATTTATTATAATTTTTTTTTTTCTAAAGTTTTAGATTTGTATAAATATAAAGAAGACTTATAAATTAGTTCGCCAAAGAAGTTTCACTTCTGACATGTGTACTTTGTACGCACGCACTTTTTTTTTAAGTTTATCCATTACGAACATAAATTCAAATCTTTCCACTTTATAATAAGAAAGTTTACATCGATTGTCCCTTACATTGAACGATATTCAGAGATAATCCGCATCAATAAACAAAGGCACTAATTATAGCGTATTTGAGTAAAAATAACCAGTACCTTATCTGATGGTTCATGTTCGTGTTAGTGTTTTTTGTGAATGATTAAAATATATATTTTGTGAGCATCGTGTTGATGTATTTAAAAGTGACAAATTCGTTAGTGTACACAATTTTTTTTAGATTTCACATGTTCAGAACTGGTTATTTCTATATAATCATAATGATCACGGTTTATAAAATAAATTATTTTAGTATAATGTTAATAACATATCTTCAGTTAGGTTTTTTTGCCTAAAATAAATATTTTCTTCTTTATTTTATTGTTGGCAATCAATCTTCTAGTAGATTATTACTGCCATTGTCGAGTAGGTTATGATATTGCAAGTTTTTTGCAATAATTTCAATTAACTAACAAAAAGGTGGCCTCTTAGAAATTTCTTGGGAGTTTTTGTGGCAATTCAGAATCCATGGTATTATTTCCCATCCACTTCACGTGTGTACAATAACTAAACTATATCACGTAAACCATCACCAATATTACAAAATGTAGAGCTAAATAACACAAAATTATGAATAAAATATATAATTCATCTCATGATATTCTGAGATTCTACCAAAGACTCCAGGAAATGGATGGATACATTTATTATTAAGGTAATAAAGTTTTAGGCGGGTTTGTTGCGTCTTGTTATGGATTATTTGACTCTTGATATTGTAATTTTTGTGGCATGTTACGTAATCTAGTTCGGTTATACTAAGTGAAGTGAATAAGAAAAAAACACCACAGAGTATGAATTCTGATATGTCACCAAAACTCCTTGGAAAATTTACAACGGGGCGACCATCTTGTGACGTCATTAAAAGTCTTTGTAATAATACCAATTGATAATCTCAGTAATTCTTGTCAATAAAGAGGATTTATTACCAAAGCTGGGATAAACGTGCTAGATTTTACATACTAACAATACTTGTACAAAATGCCTGATTGTGTTTGGCAAATTTGAAGGAAAATCAAGGACGATTTAACTCGATTTTTACCAAGATATTTGTTTTCTTACTTTGTTGGTTTTAGCATTTAATCGAGTCCAGCTACCGGAACATACCCATAACAGTACTAGCCGGCAGATTCTTAACTTGAGGGTGGTAGATATCCAGGCGCGATTAGAAAAATCCTTACCAGCATGCTATGGTTTCATTTCAATGTTTTCCTTTACTGAATGCTTCGGCTCACTCGTAAGGATTCGAATCTACGTCGGTCCACGCAATGTCTGAAACGGTAACTCAGAGCCATCAACGCTTCACAGTTTACGGTGTAATAAATGATAATGGAGACAGATTGAAAATATCCGAGATTACGATATAAATAAAAACAAAATAGGGGCAATTACATCGGCAATTGATTATATTTTGTCATGTATAGTCAATTATCGGGGTGGTAGGGTTTTACAGTCTGGCTGGGTCGCAACCACCATGTATATAACGAAAAAGCCCATCATAGTGATTCGCTTCTGCGGGTCGCGTTTCGGGATCAGCCTGTGCATATCCAGCTTTTCGCAGGCCGGCATGACAGCGGCGTCCGGCGATGGATAGTATGTCACTCGGTGGTCGCCATTGTTTTTGGATTATACTGTGCTTACCATCAGGCATTGTGCAGTAATTGTGCCGTGCTACAATAAAAAAAGTACCCACTGCGTACTTATAAAACAAGACACTGTTATATCCTTCAGTCACGCCTTGCCGAAACAAGAAAAAATCTATTCGTCTTTTATTTCATAAAGAAGCTTACGAGAGATTTTGCAAAAATTATGCCAATACTTACGCAAGCATAGGAGGAGGGAAGACCGGGTAAATGTTTTGTTTACTTTTGATAAACAGGGGGAGTTGGTCAAAATTCTACTTAGGTAATACTTATTTTATAGCAATATAACATTTATTAATCATATGCATCATCATTTTAATTCTTTTAAGTTGAATAAATCCGTTATATACTTTAATTTTTTTTATCATTACTCATTTAAAAAATTTAAATATAACATTGAAGATTATTAATTTCTTAATGTGTTTTTAAGGAATGATTATTTTAATATCAGTATCCAAGGATAGCAATGAATAAATAAATTATTTGTCTAATTAAAATTTAATGATGTTTAAAAGTATAATCGGTTGGCGTTGTTTAGTCTGTACGACGAAAAAAAAATCGCGATTCGGCTCCCCTCCCACGAGGAGAGGTTAGCAACTGGTTAGCCCGCGAATTTCGGCGCGCGGCGCTGCGTAACTAGGCCAGCGCACCCTTGACCCACTGACTCACTGCCAGCGAGCGCCCGCCATTGTTTTTCAACAATCAATAAATAATACACCGAGCAAAACTCTTTACGCGCGCATTTGCGCAACACCGGCTCATCGCGACGCTATATTGTGCATCGTTAGTTCTCGCTTTCCCGCCTTGTCAAATTTGACGTTTGCATTTTTTTTAGGTCACGCAATGGGCGCGTACGCTTCAACCTACATTTGTTAGCAAATATATATTTAAGTGGGACGACCTTGAGTAACTAATGCCAAATTAGAACTTATTTATCAACATTAACGACAAAATAAATAATTTAATGGATGCGGTGTTAGTGTACTTTGTAATGGTATAAATTAATCAATAGATTTGACGTATAACCTTCAAAAAGATACAAGCCGTAAATTATTCACAATAAAACCTATTAGGTGGTCATCCAACGACCGAAAACGTCTTAAACCGTGATGGTATAAGATAATAGCGACCTTGTAGAGGCTATTTTTCACAGCGAGAATAAACCAATGCTATTCAACGTTATCTATTAGGTATTTCTTTATGTTTGCTTGGTTTTAAAACAATGAAATAAAACCGTGACCTTCTTATTGTGTAATTAAGTATATTTAACTGAAGACATTACTCACACACGAGCATTTAATTTTTCGTTAATTATTCTATTCAGTATTTAGTATTTTTTATATATTATATTTATTTTAATGTGCTTAGAAAGACCGAAAGTCGTTGAAAATAAGGTGTGCCTCTTGGTTCTATATAAAAGATACATTGTCTCACCTGTATATGATACATATGCACCGTCTCGTGTTGGAATAAATTAAATAAATACATAGGTATATAAAAGTATTACGTTGTGGCCGCCAAGTAAGGTCAACACGTAGACCTCCCGTCCGAACTATAACTAACACATTTGTTCGTTAGTTTCTGTACGAACGTCGTGATCTAACATTACAATATAATTTGATTTAATGTGTTCTCATTTATAACATATATTTATATGATTATGTACTTATACTTTACTCTTTTTAGTCTGTTATATATGATATAAACCTTTTTGTTTAATATACCAAAGATGTTGAATTAGGAAATATAATAAAACCTTCGTAAAATCTAAGGTGTATACTTTCAAGTCTCTTTAATATTGGAAATTTTCGGTGGGATCTTGGAATGTAATGTTATGGCTTTTATATTGCATTCATAATCTTGTGTAATTTGACTATATATTTTATAATATCGGTGGCTTTTTTTTTCTCGAACTGACTACGCTATTGACCCGGTAGGGTCTTCACAGTTTCACCGGACTATATATATATATATCGGTGGCAATTTACGCAATATAGTTCGGTTATTGCGCGTAAGTGGATAGAAAATAATACTACGAGCATGAATTCTGAGATGTCACCAAAACTCCTGGAAAGTTCTAACAAGAGAGCCACCATCTTGTTAGAACATTAAAATTGTCGCAAGACACTTATTTATATAATTACCTACTCGAGAATTGTTTTTATAATCTGGAATATTGATTGCCAAAAAAACAGAATTATCTAACAAAACACATGGACAGGCGTATCATAATTACAATACGTAGGTACTCACGTATGTTACTTATTTTTATTTCTTTACATTACTAATGCAAAGAATGGATATTACAACATCCATTTAGATGGTCAGATTATTTCAATTGTAAAAAAATAGAAGGTCAAGAGAGGATAAATAACTATTAATTTTATGTGTGATTGTTTATAAAAGTATAAGTACACTGTGTTATGGATCGTGTTTAGATTTTTTGAAGTTTTTTTTCTAATTTTTCCTACTTTGGTAATCCGTGTTCATTATTGAGTATTGCCATTGTGAAGTGGCTATTTATTACCTTTTACAATGTCTTGTCTTCTGATGACTTTAAAGTTCTAACAAGAATGCAGTTCCCTTGATAGAACTTTTCAGGGATTTTTTGTGACATTTCGGAATTTATCTTCCTTGTTTATATCTAATCTAGTTCACTTGTGCACAATAACCAAACTATATTACGCAATATAAAAATCAGTACGAGCTTTTGGCTGCAATTTAGTCTATCATGTAATGGATTTTATAACTCTATATTTTGCAATATTGGTGGCATTTTACGTAATATAGTTCGGTTATTGTGCACAAGTAACGTGGATTAGAAATAATACCATGAATTCATTCTGAGATGCCACAAATACTCCATGGAAAGTAGAACTGGAACATGGAAGCCACCATCTTGTTAGAACATTGAAATTATCACAAAATACTTGTAATATTATTACCTACTCGACAATGGCAGTAATAATCTAGATTGGTTATCAAAACTAAAACTAAAAAGAAATCAAAACATGACAGACAAAGATTCCGTCAAAACTGAAAGTTTTTTAATCTGTAACTCAAACTTTTTTAATCTGTAACATTGAATATAATAAAAAGTTTGCATCGCAATTTGGGTTGTAACAAGTGAAAATTTCACCTTGTCCGCATCGCAGATTAAAACCTAAGTTAAGCGGTGTGACCCGGTTTATTCGAGTGAATAAGCTAAAATACCTGTTTAATAATGAACTTTTTTTGGGAGATTATCTTTTTTATACTTCTTCAATGTTGTTTATTGTTTTGTCAAACTGTTTCAAGTTTCAAGGCTCGTGCAGAAAAACAATAGTGTATTGCAAATATTTTGCATACGTGTATATAATAAATCTCTTTTTTTTCTAATTTCGCATATTTTGGCTTTGGGGTATTGTGGGTTTGAATGCGACTTGGTCATAATTGTAATAAGTTGTATGTATTAGGCATATCGCTTGTAGGCTCACGTCCTCCAACGCGAGGCCAAAGGTACGCATACTTGTAAGGCAGACATAACACGAATCAAAGAAACAACACGAGTTCACTGTTTTAATTTTTTACGTCATTATTTTATTGAAATTGATAAAGTGTAAGTTTTCATTTGTGTATAACAAATAAATGCTTTTCCTTTATTTATTTATCTAACTGACCCGCGCAACTTCGTCTGTTCATTTTCGGTTATTATCGGTTCCAATTGTATTTTCAAACGCGAAAATTTTTAGAAAAACCTACAACCTAACCTATCGGGTCCAATTGTGAATCTAAACTATCCAGGGACCCGCAGGACCTACTCAGCCACATAACTAGTTGGTGTGCGAAACATCCTCTTAAAGAAGCCTAGAACTCAATTGCAGCACCACCTACCTGGTCCAATTGAGATAAAAAATATCCTATATATATTTGCGACAAATGTCTACCCGGTATCCTCTGGGTTGCTCCTGGGCTCCGAAACTACGTGCCCCGCCTACTATTCTGTACTATACACGACCAGCGGCAGCGGCAACGCAATAATTTTACTTTATAAGTTTTATTTCGCATTATCTTCTGACCAGCTCCATCAATTAACATCCCGTAAAAAGTAAATTTATCTCTTTGAAATTTCCATTTCGATTTTGTTATTTGTTTTTATAAGAATTTGTAAAGTAAGTATACGTGAATGGACGTTTGTACGAATTACGTTCAAATATAAAAAAGAAACCCTTATCAGATTGGGGCATTCCAAGTCCACACTAAGTGAACGTAATGTGAGTTTTTGGATTATACTGTGCTTGCCATCAGGCATACAGCAGTCATTTTGCCGTGCTACAATAAAAAAAACTGTCCGTGTAGTTTTTGTGGCATCTAAGAATTCATACACCGTGGTATTATTTCTCTTCACTTGTGCACAATACCTAAACTATATTACGTAAAATACCACCAATATTACAAAATATAGAGTCAAATAACACAAGATTATAAATAAAATATAAAATCCACTACAGGACAGACTAATTTCCCGCCTAAAACTCCCAAACAGTTTATTGTATAAGCTTCAGCTATACAATATTTTATGATACAGAATAAGTGAGAAATGAAACTACGGAATATTGTGAACGTGTCGCTTACGTTACGTTGTTAGATGACGTTCACTTTACTGTCGTTTTCGTTAAATCTCGCTCGTTCGGCGAGAGGTGAAAGTAGACGATACGACGTCAAATCACGAATACTACGCGAGTTTACTGCGTCCATACAAAAACTATTACAGTTATAAAATTTATAGTGACCGTTTCGTTATTTTTTTTCTTTTACGACAGCGTAGATTTATTCTATGACACATATAAGCTCTGATGCTTTAATTTTGGTTTAAAAAAAAATGAGACCACAGTTTTTATACACGATCATTCAATTGTTATTTATGGAAAAATTGTATATCGTAAACAGCTGATATACAGAGAACAGGCAATTATAGTGATCTTCATCATCAGCTTCTAAGAGACCCACTGCCTGTAGAACTATTCCCGAAGGAAGGTATGGACACAATTATCACGGCAGCCCATGACGTAATGGCGATTTCAAACTCTGAGAAATCCAGTTCTATGTTACATACAGTAATTAGTACAACAAGAACGTTTCTCAGGTTCAGGTTTCCTCACGATGTTTTCTTTCACCCTCAGCCCGTAGTGTTACCAATTTAGATTAGTAAATGTAGGCAAATTCCGAAGAAGTGGTTGGTACATGGCGGTGTTCTAACTTATGGACATCAGAATGATATTCCACCGATCAAACTACTAGACTAACACGTCTTTTATATTGATATATATTGATTTAACTAATTTGAATAGATTAATTGATCATTTTGATCACATATTGATTTTACTAAACTCTATAACAAACAATTCTATAAGTAATACAGAAGTTGAGGAGTAACAGCATGGTACGGGCATATTATGAGAAGAGATGAAATTCATGTAATTAGAAGACGTATGTGTACGGGCGAATATAGAAGAGGGAGACCGAAAAAGGTATGGATAATTTTGTGTATAATGCTGGTATGTGTATAATAAAGGTGTCATCTGATAGGGGAGACTGGAAGAGGAAAACATGTGACCATTCTACTTAGGTGGGATAATGGTAAGAAGATGATGATACTAAACAATATCATGTAATCGAATCGATCTTGGGTCTTTTGTCTTGTTAGTAGGATTTACTGCCATTGCACCACGGGGTCTGTTTCATATGTTCCTGTAGCAGTATCTTAAAGCAACGATGGTTCAGTGGTAAGGCTCTGTGGAAACGTCGATCGACTAATGTTCAAATCCTTAAAATGAGCTTCAATAATAAAAAGACAAGCCAGTTTTAATTATGATTAGAATCTGTGACAGTGGAACCATCTAACAGCCAAGATAATTGAATTATTCAGTGATGAATTAGACAATGGCACAAATGACGAGCTTTCCTTACTTTTTCAAAATTACTAAAATTCTGTTCAGGTCATTTTAGAGGATCCCAAGTCGGGATAATTGGGTCCGACTGATTGTAACCACTACAATGAGTATAACATACGCAATATTTGCAGGCATAGGCGTGTCGTGTAAGAAAGTGGTGCAGTAGTTGACGTAGAATCATTACCAACATGTATAAAGTCAAACGGGATTATAGTGATTGGTAGTGCCATCAATTTCAATAAAACAATGTAAAAAAGCTACTCGTTTGTTGGGCCAGATGTTCAGATGCCCGTACAGATTAAAATACAAGAGAGTTTAGCTTGTGCTGCTGCTTAGTGGATGATCGCAATGCCTGTGGCGCCAGCCAATTCAGGTCAAGACAACATTTAACATCAAGGGGTCACGATCCTCACAAATGGGTTAAAGATTTATACGGACAGAGACGTGTTTAGTGGAAGTCATTAACAATCAATGAAACTTGTATCGAATATGACTTGATAACTTGGTAATCTTTAGAAAATATTTCAACACGGATCAGTGTCAAATATGTTTTTTTTACCACAATTTCACTTGATCGCAAATGACGGTAATGGTCAACGCTTTAAACCTAGAACCCCCTCTAGCTAACTGACTCTTAAGTACACCTGGACACCCCAGGCGACAGATTTGCAACTTGAGAGTGCTTAGCTAGCCAACCATGCATTAACAAGAGTCCATACTACGATGTTACTGCGATTGATTATATTAGATTTAAATATGAGTTCATTAAAATCTATGACATAAGATATTTTACAAAAAAAAATGCGTTAATTTTTTAGGGCTCCACTCTCAGTAAACGGAGCCTATACGCTAATTTTAAATGGTTATCTTCTTCTATAATCACAACATAAATCTTTGTGAAAAATTTATGTTAAATTTTTGTGAAAAAAAGTTGTTGGAGGTTTCTTGGAATAAGTAATAAAATACATTTCAACCATTTTTAGAAATGTCTGTCTGTCTGTCTGTATGAGCATGTATCACTGCTAAAGTACTGCGTTCACGATAAAACAACACCAAGAAAATCATAGATCATTCCTCGAGTAACATTTAGTTCGAGTAACGTTTCGTTAAAATCGGTTCACTCTATCAAAAGTTATTGTAATTTTAATGAGGACGCGACTTAAGTACGAGAGAATAGTAAGTAAGTAAATTGACTTAATACGTTCAGACGATTTTATTAGTCACTGTTTTTTTACATTAGATTCCACGCGGACGGAGTCGCGTGCGCAGCTAGTTTGTACTATAAGTCTAACGTATAATCTGTTATTATGTTCTATAACAGTCATATTCTATAACAAATAATAAAAATATTAAAATTTTGAGTTAATTCCCATATAAGAAATGCCATTTATTTATTTGATTTTTTATATATTGCTCAACTGAAAACCTTTTTCATTAATATAAGTACAAACAAATTTCAACGTTTTAGCGGCCGAGTTTTATGTCTTTAGTGATAATTAATTCTACATGTATTATTCTATTGTTTAATTGCATACAAATGTAAACAGATATAAATGTAAAAAAATATAATAATATAATATACGTAATGCATAGAAGTACTTTAATACGTCAAATTTGGTTTAATTTAGTGCAAATTCGAAAGTTCAAATAAAAGCTGTAAATTACAAAAATCAGATCAAGCGTCAGTCGAACTCCACGCTAACGGTCCAGAAATGGATGAAACAATGTATATTTTCTTTCGGCAAATACAAAAATTTGCGTTGAACAGAACTGTCGATCAGCAAGACGACGCGCACTTGATCGAATTTTTTCACAGATACGTACGAAATTTACGTACAACGTATAATATAACCTTAAAGTGAGTCAATTTATTAAAGTGGCAATATTATACAATATAACGAGTAGTGAAAGGCGAATTCCAACGTTTAAACCTAATTCACGTCAAAATTGAGGACAGTTTTGTAGCGAGCTAACGTTCTGGAACATTGTAAATAAATAAAGTAGCCATTTTGTTCCTATAACAGATTTATAAACGCAAATTTTTCGTTTTCGAGATATTAGAGAATAAATATCGTATTCTAATTAATATATTTAACGACAAAGTTTGTCTAGATAAATTTATGTTTGTAACTCTATCATGCAAAATGTACTTTACAGTAATACTAGGTTCTGCCCGCAGCTTCGCTCACTTTAATCAAAATCAGAAAGAGTTTATTCAATTTAGGCCCTAAGAAAGCGCTTATGAACGTTAAAGCTACCACCGATTTGTACAAACAACGAGAAGAACCGGCAAGAAACTCGATCTAGTTTTTTTCATTATACTTATTTTACATATTATATAGATAGTTTTACATTCGTTTTTGGTGTATGCACAGAGATTGGCATCATTTCCAGACGTCACCATCATTTACATATTTGTGCATTAAACTTTAGACATTAAAACCCGCTTGATATGATGCTTGAACTCATTATCTGGAAAAACGGTAATATACTTTGGGATTTTGTTATAAAGCCTAATACTATTACCTAAAAAGCTGATCCTGATCTTAGTGAGCCTGAAACATAGTTAAATTATGTCGTTCTTTTACTAAATTCAGCTTATCTAAGGTTTTGCGGAGATACATTAGATTATCAAAAATGTTTTGAGAGGGTCGAAGATACTGCATTCCTTAAACTTAGTCTTTAATGATACGCGAGGTCGCGAGGTATATTGTAAATTGCTCAAATTGCCGGTTTTTGGAGTAGGAATATGGTGTCCACTGCAGCTGCTGTCCCCCACAACAAAATACCATAAAAAATTAAGCTATGGAGATCTGACCTATACTTAGGGTATGAGCAACAATACTCAACTCCAATGACCCCATACCTTCCCTGCCAGATTAACCAAAAATTTGGTAAGAAACTTATTAAGGTCGCTTTAGATAGTCATTGTAATAAGGATTCTTTTATACCTTCTAGGTTTTAACGTTTGTACAGAATCTCACCTGATGTTGAACGACGATGTGGTCTAACATGGTAAACACGCTAAACGCAGGGGAGGAGTAGCTCTCAAATGTGTGTGCCGGAATCTTCGATCAACAATAACTAGATAACGGGTCGGCGCGAAAAATACGTCTCGGTAAATTACAGCTCACTTGAAATGTGAGCTTTTATTTTGTTTGTTTGAAATACAGCCAATGTAAGCACGTTTCACATGCCGCAGTGTATTCAAAAGATGCAAAAATATACCCGAAAAAGCAATTTAACGGCCGGAGTATCTTGCTTTCGCTAAATACATGTTGAATAAGTTATATTTTAAGCTTTAAACTAACAAATAATATCAAATTTTGAACAAAATTACCGATGTTATACCTGTATTACAAATGTTTGGCCAAGGCTCTTCAACCACGCATAATAACGGGAAAAAGTACTTTATTCATTGCACGTTAAGGTTGAATTCACACTAAAAGTTGTTTATGTTGTCTTTTCATTTGTGAGGAGAGTAATTTATTGCTTTGCTCGTTTTATCGTAAGTATTACCGGTAGTAGTCTTTGACGTTCATAAGTGCCTTATTAGGACCTAAACTGAATAAAGTATTTTTGATTTGATTAGATAATATTTTGAACATTTGTGACTTTATTACAAGGTGTCATGGTTGTAATTAGGTTGAACTTAAAACTGTTTTATATCTTTTTTTCTCCCTTTCTTAGTAAACAAATAGCTACACATAAGTATCTATTTACGCGGACAGCTTTTAGCTTCGATTTTGTATGTGACCCTTTATCTAGTTATTTTTGATCGAAGGCCGGAATACACCAAAAAGCGCTTGGTGACAGACTTTCAACTTCAGCGTGGAAGGAAGCGGGCGGCTGATTTAAAAAAAACTTTACCACCTTGCTTCACCGGAAAAAGAAGAAATTGTGAGAAATGCTATCGGCAAATAACTTATTAATCATCATGTAATGTAATCATTTCTATCGTTTACAGAGAACAGAGATGGCTGTCCGTTATATGCAATAATCTCACCTGATGTTGAATTGCGATGTGGGGTAATATGGTAATATGCTAAGCCTAGGGAGGGAGACATGTGGCTTGTTTTTTATATGGACAAATCCAGCATGGATACTCACCCCGCCTGGCAGCTTGGTTATGCCCCACTCCTACGGACTAATACAACATGGTGTTCTTCGCACACCTTGTTGACCTAGAACTGGTACTGCCTGTATATTACATCCCCTCAATTCGCTGCCGGAGTTTTGACTATAGTTTTATCAACGAATTCTTTTGGAATTGTTTCTATTTATTATACTGAATTTACTTTCTTTAGAAAACTACTAATCGTGAATGAGAATAAGTGAAATATTTGAGAAATATTTTCACATGGTACTGGACATTAGGTGTTTAAAATTGCTAAATCTCTTGGGTCAGTGTAGTGAGGAAGTGATTTTGCCCAGCGGTAGAATGTGTAACAATTTTAATTACTACATCGAATGAGGTTATACATACGTTCAAAGTCATAATAAATCAGTCTCCATTTCTTGACAAATTCAATTCAAGATAACAGAACTTCGCGACATCGCCGCGTTTATCTCGTAAATTAACAATATTTTTTCTGTATATCATTATCCGTCCTCTTCTTTAATATTGCGATCGGTAGTTGTGTCCCTTTCGAAATCGTTCTATAGGCGGTGTTATCGCGACGCGAAAGTGGCGGGTCGCGTGCGCGCGCGCCGGTGAAAGAGTCAACGACCTGCGCGGGAGCAACGAACGTCTTTGCCCAGGCGCATTGTGCTGAACGCAACCCTCTCCCCCGCTCCGGCGCACGCACATATACAATATAGAGTTGTTATACCATTGACAATTTATATAATTTTTTTTTACGACAATAACTATAGTAAAATTGAAATGTTGGAGTTTTTGTCGTGATCTTGGAATGTCATATAGTTTTTTATTTTGTTCATAATCTTGTGTTATTTGGCTATATATTTTGTAATATTGGTTTACGTAATATAACGGCTGTTGAGCACAAATGAAGTGTATGGGAAATAATACGAGCATGGATTCTGACTTGCCACAAAAACTCCCTGGAAAGTTCTAACAAGACGTCTAACATCTTGTTAGTTCATTGAAATGATCGCAATAAACTTTTAATATCAATACTTGATGATGATAATGACTTTATAGTAGCATGTATGGGCACCGCATCGATGGATGTGGGTTTAAATCCTTACAAAGGTCAGGATTATGCGGTGAAGGAAAATATCGTGATCAAGCCATTGCACGGCGTTAGGCCTTTTTATGACATCCACCTGGCTACCTACCGATCTAAGTTACATACCTGTATAACCTGTAAAAATAAATGAAATATTGTTTGTTTTGGGTAAAATTATCTCTAAACTGTAAACAATAAAAAGTCAACACAAGTGCAAGTATTTGTGAAGTAAATAACAAGCCTTAGCTGATAACGTTAGTACAATAGGAACACCGAAATGGATATATGCCCAGACTTCCAAACCAATGAACTGTTGCAATAGCATATAAAAAAATGTAAAAAAAAAACATATAAACGAGTTGATCACTTGAATAAATTCTGAACATCTAACACCAAGCGATAATCCTTTTTCGTAATTCATTTTCGGTATGGGAATTATAGCTGTTTTGCTATACTTAAGTAGCTGTTATTTTTTATCACTGCTATTTCACAGGTTATAAATGAAGAGTTTTATATTGAAGACAAATATAATTACGCAGGGAATTTCTACTCGAGCGATCTCGTGTTAGCTACTTCGGCATATCTCTCTTTTTAGCTCCTTGATCTTCAGTATAATATATTTTATATGAGAAATAGCAGTGACACATATTAATTTATATCATATTAGCTTCTGCCCGCGACTTTGTCCGCGTGGAATAGTTACTTTAAGTTAACGGTAACGCAGCGGAAGCTCTCAAAAGAAAAAAAAACGATTTTGAAACATTCTTAATTGATGCTCCGCTTCTATTGGTAAATAAGCTATCTAACACTGAAATAATTTTCAAATCGGACCACTAGTTCCTGAAATTTGCGCGTTCAAGTAAACAAATTCTTCACCTTTATAATATTAGTAAGTATAGATAAAAATAGAAATGACAAAAAAATCACAGGTATCACATGATAAATTATTTTACGTTTCGTATGAAAATCATAAGTGAAACATGTAACAATGTATGCCTCGGTCATTGAATTATTTAACAACAGATGTAGTTCCAGTCATACTGCCGTGAAACAGAAAACAACTTTTGAAAAAGCTGTGTCAACTATAGCCGTTTGTCAGGAGAATCATCCAAATAAACACTGTGCGTATAAAATCAAGTATTTGTGTAACGAATTCACAAATGTAAGATTTTTTTGTACGTTTTGTATTCATGCTGTCACTTTCATTTATTTTAAATATTGTCAATATATTCTCGCAGACGGTTAATGAAAGGCGAGAGGATACTGTGAGCGCATCTAATTAATAAATAACCGAATTAGATTCCTTTTACTTTGTAGATTTCGGTGTTCAACCACAATCTCGTCTAATTTTAAGATTAGAGATTAGAATTAGCCCTATGAATTTGATTGTAGTTGTATCTCTATTTATCTATGCCATAAATGTGTCTGCTGTAAATCTCATTTTACAGCATGCTTCTTATTTATTTATACATTATGCCTTAAATATGCAATGGCGGACTTAATGCCGAAGGCATTCTCTACCAGTCAACCATTAGGTGATGCAGAGATAAATGGGTAGGTTTAAAAGGAGAAGTTTTTATGAAATTATGATTAACCTATTTAATATAACAATATATAAATAACATATCAACACCGATATACTACATATATACAATACATACATATAATAACATCATACATAAATAAAAGTATAATAATTCAACATCAAGTATTAAAAACAGCATTAACCAGATAATTCTGCTAACTGAGACTGGTAAAGCCGACGTACCCTGACTTTAAAACTGAAGCGGTTAGTTGACATCCTGATTTCATAAGGAAGCGCATTCCATAGGAGAATAGATTGGATAAAGAAAGAGGAATGTACAAGACCGGAAGTATGGACAGGACAGCAAAGAATAAGACTATTAGAAGAGCGAAGGTTAAGGTTATGATTAGAGCATAAAAACTGAAAATGTGGAGTTAAGTAAGAGGGAGTGTTGGGAGAAAATAGAAGAGAATACAGAGTTGTCAGAGCCCGCAAACTTCGACGCTGGCGTATGGGCAACCAATTAAGCTCTGAACGATGGCTCGATACATGGTCATACTTACGAAGATTAAAAATAAATCGAATGCAATTGTTGAGTAATCTGTCAAGTTTGTTAAGAAGGTCAGCGTTCAGTTCATATAAGCACACATCCCCATAGTCAATTATAGGAAATATTATAGATTGCACTAGCATGGTTTTCGTTTTAACTGGGAGAAAATTTTTCAGGCGATAAAAGGACTTTAGAGTACCGATCACTTTCTGACTAACCTTGGAAATATGAGTTCTCCAATCCAATGTGGCATCAATGTGTAAACCAAGGTCCTTTACGTCCGTACTAAACGGTATGACAAGACCACTGAATATAATCTGAGGCAGCGAGCTGAAGTCTATTCTGGTAATCATACGAGAGCTCCCTATTACAATTGCTTGACATTTGGAAGGATTAACTGATAAGCCAAACCTCTCGGACCAATCCTTTAAGGCATTTAGATCCCGGTTAATAGAATATATTGCAGCTGATAGCGAATCTACTGCGGCCTGTGTGTATAATTGCAGGTCATCAGCATACAAATGATAGGTACATCGCAGTTCATGAGTTAAGAGGTTAATAAAGAGGGAAAAAAGAAGAGGTGAAAGTATACCACCCTGAGGGACGCCAGCACCAAGCTCACACCAATTAGACGTAGCCCCATCTATACGGACCGATTGTTTTCGTCCCTTTAGGTATGAAGCGAACCATGCCAGTGCCTCTAATGAGATATTATAATGAGAAAGAATAGCCAGGAGAATGTCGTGACTAACAGTATTAAAGGCATTGGAAAAATCTACTAGAACCAGCACAGTAATCATTTTATTTTCCACTCCATTTCTCAAATCACCAGTCACTTTAAGCAAAGCTGTAACTGTACTGTGACCTGGCCTGAAACCGGACTGTAATGGACTCAAGATATTGTTGCAATGTACAAAGGATGATAGTTGATTGTGCACACATGCTTCGAGTACTTTAGAAAGAAATGGAAGTATAGATATAGGTCGAAAGTGACTCGGAAGAGAAGGGTTTGCAATTTTAGGGAGAGGGCGAACATAGGCTTTAGTCCATATGGATGGAAACTGTCCAGAGGATAGAGAAAAGTTTATGACATGAGATATAATAGGAAGAATCTGGTCAAGAATAGTAATAATCATTTGTCTACTCAAATTGTCACAGCCCGTAGCATTAGACTTTATTGAAAGAACGGACTTTTTAATCTGATCACATGTAACCGTGGAAAACTTGAATGGGCTCATGTCCATACGAGGCAATGCGGCTATGTAGCCAGTAGTCCTACTTTTAGTTAGATCACTCAATTTATCGGTGGTTGTAAAGTGGTTATTGATATCATCTAACTTTATTGTATTAGGTAGATCTAGATGTTGAGATCTGCCAATGCCAAGGGTCCCAAGGAACTTCCAGATATCAGCCGAGGAGGAAGGAACAGAGATATTATTAAGGATATACTGACGTTTGGCATTGCGTATGATCTGGTTACATCGGTTTCTAGCGGACTTAAATAAGTTCCAGTTAATGTCGCCACGGTTTTTTTTAAATTTACGAAAAGCACAGTCTCTACGTCTCATCGCCATTCGGATCTCGGTTGTCATCCAGGGTGCTGGAGGTCGCCTTAATTTAACTCGTTTTATGGGCGCATGAATATCATATAAGTTTGTGATAAAATTGTTAAAAATACAAACTTTATCATCTATATTGTTAGCATTAATCAGAGATTCCCAATTTATTTCTGAAACATCTGCACAGAGCTTGTCCACATTCATTTGTGCAAAGCAACGTATGAGTAATATTTTTGGTTCTTTCTTCGGAGGTTTAAGAGTATAAGAAACGAAAATAAGGTCATGATGGGAGAAACCTGGAGCAGGGTACTGACCATGAGAGAAAACAAGAGAAAATATCTTATTTTCTCTTGTTTTCTCTCATGGTCAGTACCCTGCTCCAGGTTTCTCCCATCATGACCTTATTTTCGTTTCTTATACTCTTAAACCTCCAGAAAATAAGCTTCTTCTTATTTATATTTATCTAATTATTTCATTATAGGCAGTCCTCGTGCTAAGGATGTGTTAGGTTTTCGAAAAACGTGATGTAAATCTTTACTTTTTACATACAAAACACAAATATATTTTTGTACCAAAATATGCCATATCACTCGAAGAACGTTTTCTTTACTTAATTTTTTTTTTCGGCGTTTTTCTCAGATTAGCGAATAAAATGCAATACGAAATAAATTGAGTCTTACACTCTTGAACGTATCAAATCAAAACAATCGGCGTTAATTTTTTTAACATAACTCGACATGATTTGTGGCGAAATGACTTAACTCAAGAATTGTTATGTCACAAATAAAAAAATAGGCGTCTAATAGTAATATTGGTAATGATTGTATATTATACCTAACTAATCAGCTTACGTTTTATGGTATCTTCAAGTAGTGATTATTGAAGTAATAATGTTTTTTAATATTAATCCCATCTACATGAAAGCGTACTACGACAGTTATTTCGCCGGATTTTGATAAGAAAACGGTAACATTTAGTTATAGAAATGAATATATATCAAGAAACCTGTACTTTCTAACAAGAAACGAAAGTTGTATTGTTTGAAATTACAATGGGCAATATCTGTGCGTATTTAGTGTTAGGTTCTTTTTTATATCCATTTTTAATTTTGACTGTAAATTTAGCAATTTTCTATACGTTAGATATATGAGCAGAATACAATAATACTCTTACATAAGTAATGTGTTACATTCCTATAATAAAGTAAAGCATCATGATATAATAATTCAAGGGTGGTATGATATCGTCTAATTCTTGCGTTGCATTTGAAATCTAGCCTCCGTTCTAGTTTTTAGGAGTTCTTCTACTCAACTTTACTATTAGTCTATTAGAATTTATACTGAAGCAACGACCGCAAGCGATATAGAACTTAATAACAATATAGTGTATTAAAGTTATAGTTTTGAACTCTCGTTTCCAGTGTCAACAGATCGAAGTAAAATAATTATTTTTTTCATTGAAGCTCGCAGTTAAATAAGAAACGATGACTAAATAATATTAATGTCAATTGAGTTCGAATTAGCAATGGATGGAAATACTAAATATATATAACTTACTTATCTGATTTGTATTTATCATCGTAATTGCGTGAACAACTCCATGGGATATAATGTAAGCGATGCATTAGACGCACACGCGGGCGCCACTTGCAGCCACACACACAGGCAGACTCCTCTAATAGATGTGATAAGGTGCGTTCAAATCGGTGTCTTGTCTAGGAATTTTGTTAAATGTGTAACACAAATTTCTACTTGGAAGTTTTCGACAGGATCTTGAAATGTCATGTAGAAGATTTTATATTTTATTATTATTACTGACTCAACATTTTGTAATATTGATGGTGGTTTACGTAATATAGTTTGGTTATTGTGCACAAGGATAGTTGATGGGAAATAAAATCACGGATCATAAATTCTGACTTGCCACAAAAACTCCCTGGAAAGTTCTAACAACATGACCACCATCTTGTTAGTTCATTGGGATGATCGTAAGAAACTTGGAATATTATTACCTACTCGACAATGGCAGTAATAATCTACTAGAAGATTAGTTGCCAAAAATGAAATAAAACAAAAACTACTTTCATTGAAACTACGTATTTGTCAGTTGTGAGGTGTTTTTTTATTATTATTTTCCATTTACTTATCTTAAGTTACTTTTGTTGTATTTTGACACTGCTGCTGTCCTCCTATGACAAAGCGAAACGAGCTCTTCAATTTTATTTATCCAACAATATAGTACGAAATAAAATTATACAGATTTCTTCATAAGGCCGTTAAAATTCTTGGTCGTTTGACGTAATTATTCTAATAATATCAAATTAAATTGTTCTGCTCACCTTGAAATGAATGAAGCGTAACGATAAATTGTTAATGTTGTTTATAAGACAAATTGATATAACAATGATAATTTTAATTTGTGTAACTAAAAAAAATCTATATTTTGTTTTGTGTTCTCCTAACCGTTTAAATCTAGCACAAATATCTTTCATTATTATTTTTACAGGTTTTTCTTTCATCTTTAAATATGTATACTAATATTATAAAGCTGAACAGTTGGTTTGATTGGTTGAACGAGCTAATCTTAGGAACTATAGGTCCGATTTGATTTTTTTTTTTTTTTTTTGTTCTAAGTGGGAAAAAGTGGCAAACGAACAGGTGGGTCACCTGCTGTTAAGTGATCACCACCGTCCATGGACACTAACAACACCAGAGGAGTCGCAAGTGCGTTGCCACCCTTTGGGGGAAGGGAATAGGGGAGGAAGAGGGAGAGGAGAAGAGGGGAAGGGAGGTGGGTCTCCGGCGCTCTCACTGACCGAACGAAACGCATCAATGCAAGCACTGTTACTTCACGTCGGTTTTCTATGAGAGGGTGGTACTACCCCAGACGAGCCGACCCATTCATGCTGAAACCAGTAATAGTTTCAGCGTGGCTCTACCACCATTAAAAATTTGATGGAAATTCTTTCAGTGTTAGATAACTCATTGATCGAGGAAGGTTATAGGATGTATATCATCACGCTAAGAACAATACGAGCGGAGCACCAATGAAGAATGTTTCAAAATTGCTGTTTCTTTTGAGAGCTTTCACTGCGTGTTAGCATTAGCCCAAAGTAACTATTCCACGCAGACGAAGTTGCGAGCAGAAGCTAGTTGTATCGAAACTAACAAACGTAGCGATGATGGCTCAGTGGTTATCGTGTTTAGACACCGCGTAAATTGATGTAGGTTCGAGGTTCGAATTCTTGCAAATGTGCTGGAGTTTTCGGTGAAGGAACACATCGTGACAAAATGCCATAGCTGGTAAGGTTTTTTCTAAGCACATGTGGCCTAGTTACTACCCTAAAGTTGAAAGCTGTAAAAAAAGCTGTTGAAAGTATATATGTTACGGCAGCTGCACTTGAGATTAAGCTATATTTATACTTGCACTGCTTTCACTTGCTATAGGTGTAGCGTGCATATCATCTTCGACTACATTGTGATTTCATATAATATGAGACTAAAACCTGTAAAGTATAAAAAAAATATTGTATAACTTTTAGTACGAAATAATGCTTTTAATTAGATATAAGAAGTCATATTTCTATATTAAATGAAATTTAATTAATTCTATTGCATAATATATGTTGTTAGTACATTAGTATTTCTTTGTTAAAGTAATGTTGTGTATATATATTTTTATAATTTAAATAAAATTTAAAAAAAAGTTCAAAAAAGTTACAAATATTTGTGTCCAATATGAAAGTATAAGAGAAGTGAACGCAACTGTGAACTAACCTTAGGAATAGTTCGCCAAGTGAAAGTGAGCGTGTGTTAGTGTGTTTAGACCGCGAGTACGTACACGCACGCACACAAGCACAGGATGCGCCTGCGCTTTCAGCGTTATACAGATTGATGCTAAAATAAATAAATTTCGGTTCTACAATATGCTGCTTTAAATACTTCATCACATCATTTGTTTTAGGCTTATAAGAAATTGTTAACATTTTTTATATATTTTATCACACAAATATTGTTGCGGCGAGTAGTAAAATTGTAAGCTACTTATTTATTAATAGACGAAGATAGAACAGTTGACTAACGGTTTCTTTTCTATTTCTCAACCGATTTTCTTTTTTTTTAACACTTTTTTTTCCCTTCATTTTGAGACTTACAGAATTAATGAATTATAGTAATAGTAGTATATAAATAGGCAATGATAAAACATTGCAAAACCTTTCTCTCCTCTCTTTCTCAACAGATCTTCTTTATTTTTCTTTAGGAACCATTGACGAGCTTCTTTCAATAAGAAAAATTACTTATTTTCTTTACTGCCGACGAGTCGAAAACTTTATTTATAAGTCATACTTCAGTACTAATTTACAATATTTGGTAAGAATACCATAAAAACAAATGAAACTTAATGATTTTTTATGGAATTTCGACCAATGAACGACTATCACTAGTGAATATAAAAATATATGTTGATATATACGTGCTAGCTGGTACGATATTTATAAACATCAAAACCGTTAGAGTGTAGTTTTGCATACTTAAATGTTTTTATTGTAACTATTGTGTTTGTCTTTATATGTTTCAGTGGGTTAATCTGGAAGAACAAAATTACAAAAATAAATATTACTACCTATAAACTACGTTTCCCATCAGTAACTTGACACTGGAAAAATTCTTATTAACGGAGTGCCATTATAAAAAAGTTTAAGTTTTTTTCATAAAGAAGGCTTTATACTATCTATTTTACTCCAATAGATGTGTAGCGCTACGGCACACACAATTATGACCCGTATTTTTTTTTAGTGGACATAATTTTTTTTAATCTAATCCTTGGAGTATCTTCTTCAAACGTAATGAGTTGACATTTTCGGAAGAAACTCTACAAAAACTATTCGTTCTTTTTGGGTCATCCTATTGCATATATTTGATATGATAGCTGTGCCCCGGACTCTTTTTTTTTTTTTTTTTTTTTTTCAGCCCTTGAGTACGCTGCTCGCGCGATACAGTGACACAAAATCTTACATCACTGCGACAACATTACACATATCACCTCCACACACGTGCACGCATACACGCTTACACATAAAGTGGATGGGTTTTTCTTTTCTTTCCCGTATCGAACTGTAATAGTTTAGAATCTTTTCCGATACAAAATACACATAGGAGTTGTTGAGATATGTATGCTTGGTACACATATATGTTTCAGCAACTCTTATTGGTATGAATAGTTTAGCTTTAACTTAGGTTAGCTTTGATAGGTCGCGAATTGCATGAACAGGCAACAGCCAAGCCGAGGTGTGCCGTGCACCCCTGAGCTGGTTGCCAAAACAAAAATCGGCTGAGTGCCTTAAGCGCTCGCCTTAGTAGCCCGGTGAAGCTGTTAAGACCTTGCCGAGGTTAGGGTATCCGCGGGTGGAGATGCGAGTGCATGCTCTACCGACGACTCGATCGATCCGATATGGATAGCATCAGTATTATCAGTGTTTGGCGAACACTGTTTCTCTAAACTCGCGGCTAGACATTCTGCTTTATCTATACTATCGAACGCGGGAGGCAACCCGGGGCCTCTGTCGAGAGGAGGCATCGGAGTGGCGAGATCTGATTTTAAAGTGCGCGTGAGTCTCCAGTACGACAGGTGAGACGGCCGGAGATCCTCCAGAAGCCTGTCCCACTTGTCGCCCCGAATCTCAGAGATACGAGTTTTAACTAATTTACGTAGTGAGCGTAATCGATCGCGGTTCTCTACAGACGGGTAAGCGTCGTGAGCTCGAGTCGCGGCGTTCTTTTCCGTGATCAACGCTTTCACGTCGTCAGGGAGTATAAAGCGGCGATCATTCGCCGCTTGTACCTCTTTCGAGGTCTCTCTGACGGCGGTCTGAAGATAGTCGACCAGGGAATTGATAGCCGAATCCGCGTCGGCTCTAGACGTCAACACGTCTGGGATCCCGTCTAAAATGTCAGACGATGGATTTTCTTTAAAATAACGAGCTAAACTAACATAATCAGCCACCCTGACCGACGGAGGGGTGAAATCTGAATTGAAACCTAACTGTAATACGACCGGGCGGTGATCTGAATCAAGTTCGTGTACGACTTGTATGAGTCGTACCCGAAGCGTGATATTTTTTAAGAGAGCTATGTCTAAGACTGACGGGCGACAGTTGTCTTGATAGTGTGTGGGTTCCGGAGGGGCTATGACGTCAAATGCGAGGACCCTACCTAGTTTGTCGAGTATCCTCCCGTTACGAGAGGTTCTCGGACTATTCCAGATAACGTTCCCGCAGTTGAGGTCCCCCGCTATAATAACTGAATCTCCTAAGTTGAGCAGCGCTCGTAAATCTGTTTGTAACAACTCTTTGTTCGGCGAGAGGTACGCGGACACTAATACAATGGACGGATGACCGGTCATACCTAACGTACATACTGATACTTCCATATTGGTTAGAACGGGCGGATCTATCGGCATGCAATATAACGAACGCCTATAGTAAATTAAGGTGCCGCCCCCGCGGGTGACACGGTCATTTCTAACTATGTTGTAGTTCGCGATTCTGGGATTGCGCATTTTCGGTTTTAAAAGCGTCTCCTGGACGAGGAGAACGTCAATCTGTCTATCGCGTAAAAAGGCAGCTACTAAATCGCGCTGTGTCCTAAGAGATCTCGCGTTAAAAAACGAAAGAGATAGACCGCGCGGTTTTATCCTATTCATAGCCGTGAATTTTAATTAATTGAGTTTAAATTCTGGGAACGAACGATACGGTGTAAGCTCGCAGCAATACTCGGGTATTGCGCGAGCACGTTGAGCTTGCCCAAATCCTCCTCGGCCTGGAGGGCCGCGTTGAAGTTTAAAACTTCTTGTAGATCGTGCTCCCGGAATAGCTGGAAAAGCCAGCTCTCTCCGGTGAGCCCCATAGAGAAGGCGGGCGCGGCGCGTGTCGGCCGTGCCTGCGGGATAGGAGCCTGAGGCTTAGGAGCCTGAGGCCGGGGAGCCCAGGGGGCCAGAGGGGCCCGCCCGGGTTTTGGTGCGCGCGGCACAGAGGGTGGCGCGCGCGGAGTGGACGCGGGCGCTACCGGGGGGCGAGAGGCACCCGGCAGGCTAGGGAAGGCCTCCACGGACATGAGAGGTGGAGGCGGAGGGCGGGCGGCGCGCACAGGTGCCCTAGGCGCCTGTCGCGCCTGGCGAGGGCGTTGTGTTCGCGGTGCGCGGGGACAGCCGCGATAGTTCGCGGGGTGGCCCGCGTTACCGCACAACACGCAGCTGGGAGGTTCTGGGGTGTCGGGAGTGCGCACGCACTCCTTAGTGGCATGATCCCCTAGGCACTTAACGCACCTGGGGCGGAGATGGCAATTCCTCGCCGAGTGGCCATAACTTTGGCAGTTATGACACTGCGACGGGGTATGAGTTTTTCTTGGCGGCTCCGCGGTGATGCCGCTGAGACCACAGACTGAGGTGAGGCTAAAGATAGCCTTACCCTCTAAGGTACGGTCAAGGAGGACTAGAACCATGTTGTAAGGGGCGCGGGTGCGTGGGTGGTACATCCTATGTACCTCCCGAATCGGCAGATTTTTCTCCTTAAGGGAGGCGTTGACGTCGTCGACTGAGATCTCAGCCGGGACGCGACGAAGTACTACGCGAAGGAGTCGTTCCTCCTCTAATGCGAAAGTGAAAAAAGCTAATTTCGATTCCCTAAGGAACTTAGTTAGCGCACGGTGGTCGCTTATGGCGGGACACTTGACTTGAATGCCCGCCGGAGGGCTGGGGGCGGGCGTATAATTGATTTTCAAAAACTTGAGTTTGTTAGAGATAGAGGTCCACTGGGACTTATCTTGAATCGTTACAGGGGGAGGTGGGCGGGGCTTCTTAGCCGCTACGGAACCCGATGCGTCTGTCTGAGAGAGCGAGGCAGAGGAGGAATTGGGCTTGCTCGCCCGCGGTCTTACGTTTGCCGGTATAGCCGGCACCCGAACGCCATCTATATTGGCGCATTTCTCGACCGGGCGTGCGGAGCCCTGGTCGGAGTCTGAAGAACGCGATCCGCGGCGTTTTTGATAGGTGACGGTTTTAAAACCGTCGTCTACGTGCGCAGAAGGCGCGGAGTGCGCTGAGGGCGCGGGGGTCGCGATTATTTCGGAGGTCGCGGTCGCGGGCAGCTCGTCGGACGCCGCCACGTCGAGCTCCATATCGGAGCCGGTCTCCGAGCTGGAACTCGGTATGGGAGCTTCTAATAAGCCCTTATCGGCCACATTTAAGGTACATTGTGGCGAGAGAGACGCGAAGGAATTGGAGGTTGCCACGCGGGACACATATTGACTTTCCTCGGAGGACTGGGACAGAAGAGTCACAAACGCGGAATTAACTGACCCTTCGTCAAGTCCCTGCGCAAGGAGACGGACGCGAAATCTATCCAATACTTCTTGCAAGTTATCCATTCCGTGGATTGAGGGGGAGGGACGATGTTACGCGAACCAACCTCCCTGCCTTAAGGGCAGGGGGGCACGCCACACGAAGACTAAGGGTCTATCCCAAGTCGGGACCAAGAGAGCTATTTAAAAACAAATATAAGAAAAAAAAACAATGCAAGAAATACGTGAGCGAGACAAGCAAGTAAAAATAAAATACGTAATTAAACAATAAATAGATAAATAGGTACCTATATAAATAAATAATTGAAAAATAAATAAATGTATAAAGAAATAACGACTAAAGGAATAAAGAACTACTTAAATATTTAGACAAATAAATGGGTGAACAATAAATGTAACAAGAGAAGCAATAAATAAATAGAAAGGTCTCACTCAATTCCAGGAATCGAGAATGCCACCTGCAATGCACGTGTGAGCTAAGTCAGCCGAATCGGAACTTCACAGCGAAAACCGAACACTCCCGAAGTAATAACGAACGTCACTAACTCACGAGTATCGAGATCGAGCGTAGAGCGCAGCAGAATGCACGACCATTCGCGTCGATGGTTCGATCGGAACTCCGCCCCGGACTCAGTCAGCGTGAAACCTAATGTAAAAAAAAAAAAAAACAGTAACTAATAAAAAGATCTGAATGTATTAGAGTTCATTTACTTATCTATTTTTCTCGGTACTTAAGTCACGTCGTCATTAAAATTAAAATAATTTATGACAGAGTGAACCGATTTTAATAAAACTAGTACAAATGTTACTCAAAGATATGTTTTATGATTTCCTTGAAGTGGTTTTATCATGGACTCAGTATTTTAGCAGTGATGCGTGTTCATACAGACAGACAAACAGACATTTCAAAAACTGATAGAAATGTATTTTATTGCTTATTTATAGACACCTGCTACAATTTTTTTATAAATTTTAATAATGTTATAAATATGTCAGATTTAACACTCTTATTATATGTATAGATAAGTGACAGTATTGTTAAGTTGAACATGCTGTAGATCGCGGAAGCAAGCGTCGCGGCGGCGCGGCGCGGTTGCCCGGCGATACACGGCCCAGCTCTTGCGGCGGACTGCAAACCCTGCCACCGTTTCTAAGCTTCTACCATACCATTGTCGTATACTTTATTATGCATAACCATCAGCATATATTAAAACTTACAACGGTTGAGATGGGACAGAAAGACTGAATTTTCTTAATAAAAAATAGATCAAGGAATTTTAAAAGTTTAAAGTTATTCTTTTTTGTAAATAGTGTGATTTATGCAAGTTTAGAAATATACGTACTTTAAATAACGCTTGTGAATACCCTGTTACTATATTACAAAGGGGTTGTAGCTAGAGCAGATTAGTATTATTTTGCTAAGCTTAAACTATCGAGAATTAACTTAAAATTTCATATTAATTAGGTGTTTCCTATAAGGTATCTAACTTATATTAATTTTGATAATTAAGTATACATAAATTAATTTTCTAACTATGATAAAAAATACGGCAGTGAAAGTGATCACCACGTTAGATACAATTGTCCAAAACTCAATCAGTCCTTTACACGAGCGCGATGAGTCAGGTTTTGCATATTGTGACGTCATTGGAACGAAGAAAATGCTAACGAATCAAATATACCTGTTGTTTATTGAATAACATTATTTGAATTTTCTTCTAAACTAATTTAAATTTCTACTTTCTTGTAAATAGCACAGCCATCTTTGTATTTTATTTCGTTTAATCTTTAATAAAATCTTGAGAGAGTATGCAGTATCTAAAATATAGAAAAAATTAAATACCAGTATAAAGATAAGTAATCACGCATATATTGTTTAGTAGTTGTCTGTTTGCTTGTATATCTGTATTTAACTCAAAAATATATAAATTTAATCTACTCTACCTTTAGAAGACGTAAAAGAAATAATTTCGAAAAATTACACTTTATTTAATTCTTACCCGTTTTGCCTTTGAACGTCTTAAACTTTGGTGCATATGTGTTATTATAAAAGAGATTGAATATTGTGTTATATTCTTATTAGTTTTCTTAGTATAATGAATACGAGTATGTATCGAGACGCGAACGGTGATTCCTAATCTACTCCAATTAGTGCTGAATAAGATATTTCATAATCTAAATATCTAAATCTGTGTTTAGGTATGTCCGTCTGTTTGAGGCAACAAAATGCTGCGATGTGATGGGAATTAAACCAAAGAACAACTAGCAATTAAATTAGTTATGATGTCAAATAGTGTATTCCTATTTATATTCATTATAATTCGCTAGCTGTGCCTAGCGGTTTCTCTTGATTTTTTTCGCCCTCAGCCTCGGATATCCCATGCCACACGGTACGGGCGCACTATTGCTTCGTCCTCACTTAGCGCACTTTATAACCTACAGCTTATATAGTAATCACTCTGCTCCTAAGTAGTTTAGCGTGATGTTAGAGTTTTGAAATGTGAATTGTAGTTTCAGAGATTAGTACGTTCAAAGGAACAAAAAGGCAAAAGATCTCTTAAGCTATATAATCTATATATATATACATATGTAAATCGATTGCCGAATGTATGTAAACGTGTCACTTCAGAACGACTCGCGGCTGCACCTATTTGGTTAATTAATTTTGTGTTATGTTTATAATTGTCAGGTTAGTATGAATGAAAATTTCGGAAAAATTGTACGGAAAAATGAACGATTGAGACAGAAGACAATAATAGAAGACAGGTAACATCTTATTTCATTATATGGTCGTAATATAAAAGGAATATGTGAGCTCATTTACTTCGTCACTACACATTTGTGAAGCTAGCATTCATAGATCCATCATAACAATACCGTAACATTTCTGTAATCAAATGGTCACAGTTATAAACATTTAAAAATAGTGTAAAAAAACCTGAATACCCAAAGATTACACACCATGTTATGATATTAACGCGTAGAGCCAGGTGTAAATATAATATAAATCAATCATAACACTAATGTAATATACGTAATCTGATAGTAGCGATCTCATACAATTAACGTTAATCCATCGTCGGTGTGTGTGTGACGTGCAGCGATGCATTTCACCTCCCCTCCCCTCATCCTCGTAGGTCCTCTCACCTCCCCCCTTCTCGACCGCGGAGTGAATGCACTCTCGTTTAGTGTTATGTAAGCAGCTATTGCACACACAACTGCACACAAGCACACCTCAGTGCTCGTATGTGTGAATTTCGGTTCGTTTCAGCCTGTTCTATGGGGGTTGGTAGCTTACGGTTTAGAGCTGTCTTTTATGACCTTTTATTTAGGATGATAAGATAATAAAAATACCTAAATATCATATATATTTGTCTGTATTAGCTACCTAGGATTATTTGTTATTCTTTAAGTTTATATTATGTTTGTTGTTGTAGTGTTTTGATTTAGTTTGTTTACCATGTAACGCATGCTGTGGTAGCTTTTAAAGACCAATGTGTCTATAAATTATTCACATATAGCGTCATTTCATGTGTGGTACATTGGCCACTAGCTGTCCTTTAATAAATAAATATTTGAGTCGTTAGCTAAATCCAATTTTAACCATTCCTAATAATTCATGTTATTTTTCAAGATCTTCAAATTTTGTACACGTAAAATATGAACATTATAGAAAAACACTAAAAATCTTTTTCTCGTATAAAAACTGGAAATCTTAAAAAACTAAACATGTTATATGAACGATTTAAATTGGATTTAGCTCGTTTTAAAATGTAACGTCACATTTTTTGTTTACGTTATTTGACCTTATATTTTGAAGCGATGTCTTAGTTGATAGCGTGTTTTGACACGTGTCGATATACGTAGGTTTAGAATCTTTGCAATAAACCGAAGCTTTCGATAAAGGAACATATCATGACGAAAGTTTTTTTTATTTTTTATTGTAGTACTGCAAAATGACTGCAGTGTGCCTGATGGTAAGCATAGTACAATCCAAAAACAATGGCGACCACCGAGTGACAAATTATCCATCGCCGGGCGCCGCTGTCATACCTTGATGTAGGGTTTTTTCAAATCCTGCCTAGCTAGCTATGACCCTCAAGTTGTGAATCCGTCGCCAAGTAACTGTTGATCTATTCCGGCAGCAGCACTTGATAGTCAGCCCCCTCTAGATTTGGCGTGGTCACCATCCGATGAGATTGTTTTTTTTTTATGTCAAAAGGCGGCAAACGAACAGGTGGGTCACCTGATGTTAAGTGATCACCACCGTCCATAGACACTAGCAACACCAGGGCAGTCGCAAGTGCGTTACCAGTGTATGGGGGAGGTGTAAGGAAAGGAGAAAGGGGAAGGGAAAGGGGGAAAGGAGGTGGGCCTCCGGCGCTCTCAATGACCGAACGAAACGCCACAATGCAAGCATAGTTACTTCACGTCGGTGTTCTGTGAGAGGGTGGTACTACCCCGGATGAGCCGACCCATTCATGCTGAAACTACTAATAGATAATTATATATGTTGAAGGTACTAAGTACAAGTACTAAATAAAGTATAAAGAAACATGTGCAGGATATGGCATGAGATGTGGAGATGCAAGAGCAATGTAAGCAAAGGGTGTTATGAATAAAGTTAGACGGATTTAGGAGTGGAATAAGATCAAAGGAAGGTTGTCCCATGTTTCGGACTTAGTAAAACCAGTAACAGTTTTTTAGGTAATAGTTTTAGGTTTTACAACAAAGTCCCAAAGTATTACCGATTAGCCGAATTGTGAATTTAAGCGCCATGTCAAGTTGGTTTGTCTATCGGGTTGGTCAATATGTGAATGATGGTGATGTCTGGAATTGACCCATCTCTGTGCATTCATTAAAAACAATTGGGACATATACCTAATGTATTCTAAATATTACATATATTTGTTAAAAAGATGAACCAGATCGAGTTTCTTGCCGGTTCTTCGGTTTTGACGTTCATAAGCTATTATTACATAAGGTATTAAGTGCCTTCTTAGGGCCTAAATTGAATAAAGTGATTTCGATTTGATTTGTTTTGAACGTATTATGTGGACAATTATACCTATATGTAATAGTGGGCCCGGCAAACGTAGTTCTCCCTTGATAATAAAAAAAATACAAAAATTCAACTGCAGCGCCACCAATCGGATCCAATTATTAATGCAAACCATTCTTGAATTCATCTGAACACTCAAAAAATTTTGAATAAAATCTGTCCAGCCGTTAAAGGAGGAGTTCAGTCACATACGAACAGAAGCAATATGGTGTGATTACTGAGATCAGTATTGATAAAGGAGACTAGAAGACGAATATACGTTGGGCCGGATCTACTTAGGTAGATTATCATTTATTTTTATTTTATTGTAGCACGGCTAAATGACTGCATTATGCCTGATGGTAAGCACAGTACAATCCAAAAACAATGGAGACCACCGAGTGACACACTATTCCTCGCCGGTCACCGCGGTCATGCCAGCCTGCGAAAAGCTGGATATGCATAGACTGATCCCGAAACGCGACCCGCAGAAGCGAATCACTATGACGGGCTTTTTCGCCATATACATAGTGGTTGCGACCCAGTCAGGCTGTAAAACCCTACCACCCCGCTATCGCCATTGCCTCGTTCGTTATTCAGCAGGGTGCACCACGTGCAGGTGAGGTCGGCTTAGGCGTCTCAAGTCTTATGATGTTATTCGACACCCCTTACAACCCTTAGATGGATTAGGTAGGACTATATCATATAGGAAAAAAATTGCCTAACTCTTTGAGTGACTTTTTAAGACCCGAATCTCAAACAAGCATATCATGTTTTGAAATATTTAGGATTTTTTTTTAATTTATAATAATTTGTTATTACATAATTTGTTACTTGATTTTTCTACGCCTTTCTAAAATGTGTTCTTAAGCATATGTTGGTGGATTATAACTTAAAGATGGCGATAGGGGACCGGAATGAAACCGCCATAAAGGCAATAACGTCTAAAACAGTTAAATAAATATA
>MU159689.1:113207-126586 GCA_015888305.1 Antheraea pernyi
AATAAATATATATATATATATATATATATAAAAAAACTACCCAATAGATGCTCACAAATACGATTTTTAACTTACATATTAAATAAAACTATAGCAAAAAAATGATGCGGACCGAGAGTCTGCAGATAAGAAAAAAAAAAGAAAAAAAAAAGCATATGTTGGTGTGTTCTTTCCAGGTTTAGACCACATCGTCATTTAACATCGTTTGTTTTCGATCGATTGTGGCGAAATCCTAAAATCTATAAAGAATAGAAGAATAAATAGTTATATATAAATATAGATTAGTTATTTAGAAATATTAAATATAGATTAAACCTTAGATTATCCAAAATATAAGTGTTTAAGCTTAACAAAGGAATGTAGATCTTACGAAGCACTGGTCAACAGACTGTCGGCAGCACAAAGTTTAAAAAGCACTTTATTTATTAAAAAAATTGAAAAATAACAAATTATCTATTGTAAAATAATCATAACATTTATGTAAAATGTTTTTAAATTATTTTCTATGTATGGACTTTTTTTTACTAAAGCATGAAATTTACGTTGTGAAATAAAAAAAAAAATACATGACCCACCATTTTAAGATATATGTCTTACAAAATCAACCAAGGGGTTAAGTTAAAACATAAAAAGAAAATTTAAAGAGATTGCGAAATTTTTCAAACGTGCTCCAATTTGCACTGACCTCAATATGTTCAGTATTACTAACCTTCGCAAAATGATTCAAACCGCTGATTGATCTAATAGAAATTTACCCGCAAAGATGTTTTATCTTCTTTAACTCAATTTAAACAAATTACTGCTTGGTATTTTTTGTTTTTAGTGTAAGAATGCGAAATGTAAATAATTATTTAGGTGCTATGTATAGTCCTCGTAATGTCTTTAGCTGAAGTCTTTCGTCTTTACAAAGCAAAGTTAACATATTATTATAGTAATCTAAAATTGGCATTTATTTATCCTTGAGTTCTTTCAATATTATGAATATAACTAGCTGATTCTCGCGACTTCGTCTGCCTCGTTTGTTTTCTCAATTGTTGAGTTATCAATTAACTATCAATTAATCTCAAAGCGTTTTCAAGGATTGCCTTTTTCCGACACTTTCAACGTTTTTCGTTATATTTCAACCGATTTATAAAAATATGCCTAAATGTTCCTCGTGATTCACTCCTATCTATTAATGAAACCCGTATGAAAAAGCGCGGCGGAGAACTTTGTTTCATAATGTGTAGTGATTGATAATAGCGAGCCCATAACATGATAATAGAAAAAAATGACTGAAATCAGATCACAACGCTACCTACCGGGTCCAAATCAAATGACAGTGACGTTTGGAAATGACGCCCCTCTGTACATCCATTAAAAACGAATGTTAGTTACATTCTATGGTTGTAAAAATTAGTATCATGAAAAGATAAACTAGATAGAGTTTCTTGCCAGTTCTTTTCGCTGATTGGGTTGTTTGTCCGAACGGGCTTTGACATTCATAGACGACTTCTCAGGGCTTAAATTGAATAAATTATTTTTTATTTAGAAAATTGAAAAAATAATCATTAAAATCAGTCTAGCCATTTAGGAACTGTTTAGTCACATACACACGTACAGAAGAGTTATATATATAACGAGAATAAGTATTTATTATCTAATCGTGTTATGAGTACCTATATTGATAGCTGTTATAAAGTTTGGCGAACACTGTAATGTTGTCAACCATACTTTAGTAAAATATCCCGCTTTCATTTTTGATAAATATATTTTAACTTTTCCATAAAAAATACACAAAAATACTGTATATGGTCTCTTTAGAAAATGATATCTTATTTACTGTATATACCCGAGTCTTCCATTTTCACTGTTTTCCAATGTATTTCATAAAAATGAATTATGAATCTAAACTTGTAATTTAATATTGTAAAAGTACTTAGTTAACTTTCAAAGAACACCACGTTGTTAGCATGTTCTAAAAGGAAAAAAGAAATCAAGCAAAAGAAAACTTAATATGAAATCTCTTTTCGTTTTTCTAAAAAATAATTTATTATTTTTAGTTCAAAGGACTAGAGATATGTTATTTTTAACAAAAAAAGTTGGCAACTGCTATGTTCTTTTAGTGAATCTTATCCTATTTCCCAAATTTACAAAATCAAATGTAATGTGCAAGCATTATTAGTAGCACAGCATTTTTATAGCAGCAAACCGACACAGGTTTAAACGGGTTACAATAGAGAGTATTGCGATTGGTACATGTTTGCCGCGATCCAGTATAAAATTGTCATATTTATATATGCAACAGCGATACTTATGAAGTATATAATCCAATCTAAGCAGAATTCTATAAATCTATCTTAAACTTTCTATAAAATATTATAGCACTAACGTAAATAGATCTCCTTTCACGGCCCTTCACTACTGAGATGACACAATGAGTTAATAAATCATCACGCCGACACATAAAGGGGGTGAGCAGTGAAATGTTAGTCTCGAGTTGAACGCGCAGCTGCAGGTTACATAATCTAAGGATAGATCTGTAGGCCGCTTGCCGAGTGAAAGTCTAGACCACGTTCAGTACCTAGATTGCATGCAAATTATCTAGCGTATTTTAGCAAATATTCGATAAGTGTTGTTTACGATTTGTATACTTAAAAATAGAGCGAATTATAAAGAAGTATGTTGGGACAAATACGATATATTATTTATTTTTTAAATATGTTTTTATATGTTACTAGCTGTACCCGCAGCTCCACAAGCGTTTTTTATTCGTATTAAAGAATTATAAAATTGTGAGACCATATACAATTATAGAAATGCTCTTTAAAAAAAATTGTAAGTACGACACGCACGCCACTTACAGTAACATGTTACGTATACATAAGATATATAAATACTAACAGCGTGTCAAATGAGGCTTATCATCAGCAGCATATTTGGAACCTTAACCCACAATATAACTACTTCAGTGCTCACTTACACTGTATAAGGAACTAATGAAACAATAACTTAAAATATTATTATAAAGATTTACATTACATTTAATATACATTGCCATTATTATAATTAAGATTTTGTGACTATACAAAAAGTAAACGCTTGTCTGTTCCGCAAGAAATTGTATTATGGAACTCTTTACGTAATACGTTTATAATCTAAGATCTTATTAGGAAGACCTCTATATCATTAAAGTTATTAATAATTATAATGTCGAATTGTAAACAATAAGCTGATAATTATTTTTCTTATTAAAAATAAAGAATGAGTTGAAATCTTTCTAAATTTCATGCAGACAAAGTCGCGGGAGACAGCTACTTTAAAATAGAATAACTTCAATTACTTTTTATAAGGTCCGCTGTCTGCCAGTGAAAATCGGTCTAACCCTTTTGGAGAGAGCACTGTGGGCGAAGCCACGGTTAACAGCTAGTATAAACTAAAATTGCTTGAATTATTTTCTATAAGATCAGATATCTGTCGTGCAAGTTTCGTTAAAATAGACTAAATTACTTGCTATGATATCCGCTATCTGTTGGTGAAAATTCCGTAAAAATCGGGCCAACCATTTTCGAGATAGTATTGCAGACGAAGCCGCAGTTAATAGTTAGTCTAATATAGAGTAGCCCAAGTAATCCGCTGTAATTTCAGCTACCTGCCAGAGAAATTCTCGTCAAAATCAGTTCGGCGGTTTCGGAGATTACCCGGAACAAACAGACAGACAGACAGACCAACAAAATTTATAAAAATTGCATTTTTTTATGAGTAGCTTGTATACTTTCGTACACAATCAGTATTTTTTTATTTTGATATTACATATAGACACTTCATTTTTATTATATGTATATAGATTTATATGTTTGTGTGTATGTGTAAGTATTTATAAGTGTCTGTGTGGGTCTAATAGTATATCAAAATGTAATATTTAACTAGATATTACAAATCTACGGGACCTCGTATACTATATACTTTATGAGCATTCTCATATATATATAATTTGATACATATAAGCCAAAGAACTTTCACTTACTCTACGAGTACACATTGATACAATGTAAATTATATAAAAAAATATTTAAAAAAATATGACATAACGAAAAATCATATGGACTGCTTTATTTAAATCAGTTTCATATGTTGTATATTACTACTTAATTTCTGCAATTCCTTTTAATATGTCGCTGATCTGATCTGACCTAATCTATTCAAGTAACAAGATAGTTTTAAGCTTAGTTCACAGTATCTTTACCAGATTACGGCGGAGCACAAAAAAGGATATTTCTCTTGAATATAAACCTCGTTTGATTTGGACCTTTACATAACTTTACTGAAACGCTCTTGACCTTAATAAAGAATATAAGAATCATATATAAAAAGCTGCATTGAATCGAAGTGTAATCACGTAACTTCAACTTGAACTTTTTTTTCATGGCGTCTCGTAAATACGAATTCTGCCAGTGTCAAGGCAAATTTCGCGAAAATAGAATATTGAAACTGGTGAATGTTACTATGACAACGATTTAAATAAATCTACCAAGTGCGTATCGTATATTTACAAAAAAAGGGATTTTTTTATTCAACTTAGACAATATTCCCGATTTATACTTGGCTGGCTTTTATTACTTGTTGCTTTAATTTAGACTCTATGTCATGATCTGTAAATAGTAATAAAAGTTTCGCTTAGTTTGAATGTATAAGCGCTTTATAAAGTGTAACAAATATTGAAGTAAGATTTATTCTGTACTAGTGAGCCCGGTGGACGTTAACCCGCTCTGATAATAAAGAAGAAAACCTTGACAAATTATATACCTAAACCTTCCTCACGAAACACTTTAGCTACTGGTGAAAACCGCATGAAAATCTCTTCAGTAGTTTTTGAGTTTATTGCGAATAGATAGACAGACGTGGCAGAAGACTTTGTTTAATAATATATAATGATAGGGGCATCTCTTATTGTTTTCCAGTTATCTTACTAATTACTTCTTAGTACGAGAGTCATGCTTATTGGTCGCCTAATTCTCGAAAATCGTCCAAAATTCATTATTTTTTATGTTCATACGTTACTGAGGCCCTTTTATTAAAGTATCTTTATCGTTAGTGTGTAAGAGACCCACTGCAACGCCATAGGCCTCTTCTCGAAGGAAGGCATAATCATCACGCTACCGATTTCAAGCTCCGAGAAATCCACAGTTCTATATTGTGCCACATACAGTGGTATTACAAGGACATGTGTCAGGTTCAGGTATCCTCACGATGTATTCCTTCACCGTCAGACGATAGTGTTACCAATTGACACTAGTAAATGTACGCGAATTTCGAAAAATTCGTTAGTACATTGGTTCCGAACCTGCTAACATCAAATTGACATCGCACCGTTCTAATAACTCGGCCACTACGCCTTTAAAGGTACAGCCCTTTAAGAGAAAAAGGGATTTTTTGGCGTATTCTTAGTCTGTCATGTAGTGGATTTTATATTTTATTCACAATCTTGTGTTATTTAGCTCTATATTTTGTAATATTGGTGGTGTATTACGTTATATATTTCGGTTGTTGTGCACAAATTAAGTGGATGGAAAATTATGCTACGGAGCATAAATTCTGAGATACCACAAAAACTCTCTGGAAAGTTCTAACAAGGGAGTCACCATCCTGTTAGAATATTGCAAATCATCACAAGAGATTACAAGTGGTAATATTTATTACCTACTAGATAATAGCAGACATAATCCAGAAGATGGGTTGCCAAAAAAATAGTAAAAGGCACGGGCGGCGCGGATCCGTCTTGCGGTACGATAGGGTTTCTTTTCTGAAAAAGGAACCCTAAAAACAGGATGGAACCACCAACCAACATGAAGTGAGATTATTTACAAACGGTTACCCGTTAACACCATAAAAATAAAACAGGATTTGACTGACCAGCGACCTCGTATATAGAGACTCCCACCTCATCTCACCTCACCTGTGACCTCACGCGTGACCTTCGCCAAGGCCCGTGGAGCGATAAACTTTCGTAATTCAATTCGCAACTCTACGCACTTGACGGTTGAGGAAGGTCACGTAAGTGTGAATATAGCCTTAGATTCCCTCTTGAAAATGTAATTTCGCTAAATGCATACGACGACATATTAAATTTTTCTGATTTCGCGACATAACTGTGTATAATGACTAGCGACTTGTGTTGACTTAATTATAATAGCACAAGCAGACCTGGTGGACGTTGTCCCGCCCTGATATTTAAAAAAAAACCTTGACAAATTATATACCTACACCGTCCACATGAATCACTTTATGTACTGTACTGAAAACCGTTCAGTAGTTTTTTAGTTTAACGCGAACAGACAGACAGACGTAGCAGAAGATTTTGTTTTATAATAAGTAGTGTAAATGATGGGATGAGTATGTGACTGAAGCGATGTTGGCTTAGTTGATAGCGGGTTGGGACACAGCGTTGATGGACGTAGGTTCGAATCCTAGCAACTGAGTCGGAGCTTCCGGGAAAGGAAAACATCGTGATATCATGGTGGTAGGGTTTTTTCTAAGTCCGTCTGATTAGCTACCACCCTCAAGTTGAAAATCTGTCGTCAAGTACCCGTTAGTGTATTCCGGCATCTGCTCTCGAGAGCCAGCTCCCTCTAGGTTTTAGCCTGTTTACCATCTTAGACCCCATCGAGATTTAGTATCAGGTGAGATTGTGGTTAAATGTTAAAACATATAAAGTATAAAAAAGTACTTTCGAGTATTTTCGCATATAGATACTTCGTTTATGATAGTCCCATTCGGAATTATTAAAAAAAGATTAAATACGTATTGAATACTTGCTTTAAAAAGGTTTCGTATTAAATGCACCGCGCTCGCCCGAGGTAAATTCGCGTTATCCCTTTTCGCAAGTCTAACCTTACCTAACCAAAGCGAGACAAGATAGCAAGATGGTGATCACTCAGCGACCGCGGTGCATTTAATATGAAACCTTTTTAAAGCAAGTAAACCTAACAAATAATTAAAACAAATAAGTAAATCCGTACAAATATGTCACAACTTTTATTACATTAAAACAAACAATAATCTTGCAAATATATGTTTCATTATTCTGACAATCATAAATGAACGAATAAAATATTTACGTATGTTCATAAAAATTAACAAATATTTACTCTCCGTGTATATAAACTACTAGCTGTGCCCGCGACTTCGTCCGCCTTTAACCTTATTTAAAAAAAAACAGTGATTAAAAAAATCATCAGAATGTATTAAGTCCATTTACTTACCTATTTTTCTCTCATACTTAAGTCGCGATGTCATTAAATTTACAATAACTTTTAATAGAGTGAACCGATTTTAATGAAACAAAAGCTAAATGTTACTCGAGAATATGGTTTATGATTTTTTTAAAATCATGAATGCAGTATTTTAGTATTGATGTTTGTCAAAACAAACAGGCGGACAGGCATTTCTAAAAATGATTGTAATGTCATTTATTACTTACTGCAACATCTTGTTTCACAAAAATCTAAAATGATTGTAATGTAATTTATTACTTATTCGTAGACACCTGCAACATCTTGTTTCACAAAAATCTAAAAAGTACAGAGTTAGATTTAGAGTCTTATATGTACAGATTATTGAACGTGTGTTTTATTTTATGTGTTTTACACTACACTCATTTCATTTTTGTATTTTGTGTTACAAACCCAAAAAACTTATCGGCGCTGTCAAATATAATCTAAAATTCTATATTTTTTTAAATATTTTATTTGTTAAAATTAAACGTGGAATTTACATTACGTTATAATGTTTATTATTAAAATACCAAAAAGGTTCGCCATAAATGAAGTTTTACAGCCAATTATAAGAAATTGTAAAGAAAAATATTACTGATTGGGTATGAAAGTATACACGCTATTGATAACAAAAATGCAATTTTAAAATTTTTTGTCTGTCTGTTCCGGGTAAACTCCGAATCGGCTAGACCGATTTTGACGGAAATTTCACTGAAATGACAGCAGATTACTTAGGCTATTCTTAATTAGACTAGTTGATAACCTCAGCTTCGTCCGCAATGCTATCTCCAAAACGGTTATACCGATTTTCACGGGACTTTCACCGGCAGATAGCGGACGTTATAAAAAGTCTATTTTAATTTAGGCTAGCTGTTAACAGTGGCTTCTCTGCAGTGCTATCACCAAAACGGTTGCACCGATTTTCATGGAATTTTTACTGGCAGAAAGCTAACCTTATAGGAAGTAATTTAGGCTATTCCATTGTAGACTAGCAGTTACTCGCGACTTCGACCGCATGAAATTTAGCAAAAATATGTTGTTCACTGTAAACATGTGCATAAGACGTACGTTGTACTGGACTATAAGAATAAATATAATTGAAATGTATATATCTGTATCTATCTACGTTTGTACTTTGAAAGATATTGTATTTTTGATCCTATAGGGGGCTATTTTGTTTTATTTACCACGCTTTCGTCTACATAACTCAGTAACAATATTAACATATGAGAATATTGTATCAAGTTCAATGAGCACTATTTAAATTGTGGAATATTAAAAATTGCTTAGACAGATATAAAGTTTTATATCTTGATTGATATTTATGCAAAATTTCAATACGTCAGCTCATTCATTGTCTACAATTCAACATTATAATTATTAATAGTAATTTTGGTTATAGAAGGGGTCTTTCTAATAATATATTAGAGTACAAACGTATTACTTATTGACAATATGGACATATTATAGCATTATAATAATATCTTTAAGTCATTGTTTCATTAGTTCCTCATACAGTGTAAGTAAGCACTGAGGTAGTTATATGGTGGGTTAAGGTTCCAAATATGCTGCTGATGATAAGCCTCATCTGACACACTGTTAGTATTTACATATATATCTAATGTATACGTTACCTGTTACTGTAAGTGGCGTATAATTGTTTTAAAGGGCATTTCTATAATTGTACACGGTCTCACAATTTTATATTTCTTTAATACAATTTTATAAAACGCGTGCCGAGCTGCGGATACATCGAGTGTTAAATAACAATGTGTTCGAACATAGTAACGTGCTGAACCTAGAGGAGGCTGATTCTCATGTGCAGCTGCCGGCACACATGGTTGGCTAGAGAATTTCAATTTGGGTGTGATAGCGAACAACACGAAAAAGTCTTATCAACGTACCGTACGTTTCTCACGATGTTTTCCTTCACAGAGAGCTCCGAGTCACTCGCAAGGATTCGAACCTATTGACACAGCCTTTGAATACGCTAATAATTAAACCATTATCTTCAAATAGATCTTCAATTACGTATGTCTCAAGAGCAAATCGATGGCATAGATAGGTTAATATGGGCTTTGAAATGCCAAATTTATATGCCACACGACCTAACCTTAGCGAATTAACGAAAGCCATTTTGCACGCAATCTGAAAGTGTGTTTACAATAAAGTTTTTTTTTTAACTTTTATTTTTTATCTTTTAGGTTATTACTGCCATTGTGGAGTAGGTAATAATATTACAAGTGTCTTGTGATAATTTTAATGTTCTAACAAGATGGTGGCTTCCTTGTTAGAACTTCCTAGGGAGTTTTTGTGGCGTCTCACAATTCATACTCCGTGGTATTATTTTCCATCCACTTCACTTATGCACTATAACTGAACTATATTAAGTAAAATGCCATCATCATTATCTATATATAATAAGAATGTAAATCGAAAGTGGATGTACTTTTAAATTTTTGTAAAAAAATTGTTGTAGTTGTCTTGGAATAAGTAATAAAATACATTTCTATCGTGTTTAGAAATGTCTGTCTGTCTGTTTGTATGAACACGCATCACTGCTAAAGTTCACGATATAACCTCACCAAAAACAAAAAACATAAAGCACATCCTCGAGTAACATTTAATCTTGGTTTAATTAAAATCGGTTCACTCTTATCAAAAGTTATTGTAATTTTAATGACGACGCGACTTAAGTACGAAACAAAAGTAGAGTAAATGGATTTAATACATTCAGATGTTTTTAGTAGTCACTGCTTTTTACATTAGGTTCGACGCGGATGGAGTCGCGGGCACAGCTAGTAAACTATAGAGTTAATATATAACACAAGATGATGGATAAAAGTAAAGGGCACTACATGACAGACTAAGATCCCGCCATAAAAGCATTACTGTTTTAGACCTGTATGATATTGTGTTGAATTCTTTTACTTTTCATTGAATCTAATGCTTCAATACAAAGTCACTGTGACGTAGTTTGGCGGGAAAAGAATTCACCTTGAGGTGACGCGCTTCCCGCGCGGCGACCTCGCTCGCGGCCGCGAACGTTCGGCTAAACTCGGCAACGTTCGGATATAATCGGCTCCGATCGTGGCCATTTCGGTGTCGATCGGTTGTCCTCGCTACGAATCGGCTGCTACAGTTTAATTTGATCTAGAATAGTTTTTTTTTAATTTATATAGAGGCGGCAATCTGATAATTTTTCGGTTTTTTCCTAGACCTTGATTTATAAAATAAACAACTATGATCTCGTACTATTTTTTAGTAAAGTTGATTTTCAACCAAAGCAATAAAATGTACTCTTAGATTATTTATGAATTATGAATAGGAACTTATTAATTATTTTTTGTACTTTTAACATTATGAATAATTTTAGATATATTTTAACGTAACGTAACGTAAATTGTAAATTAATTAATTCGATTTAAATTTTGTTTAGAAAATATCAGAATATTTATTTAAACCTCGATGCTGGGGGTCAAACATTTAGATATTTCCGCGTTCCGGTCAAGAACGTCCTATATTGTGTTATAATTGACAGTAAAACCTTGTTTATGTTCAACCTTCTTAATGTTCTGATTTTAAACTTTATAATGAAAACGAAAGTTCTATATTCAATTTTGACAATGAAAAGAAACCACTTTGACATTCGCTTTACAACAAACATTAGGCTTTTGGTGTGTAGTATAAAATAAAAAGAAAGTGGTGTGAAGTGAAGTGTGAGTGCGTTAAGTTATAAATAATTGTTTATAAATATTTGGTTAAATACTGAGGGTGTGTTTATTGATTTTTGTAAACATACAGAAATGTTTTATTGGCTCATATGTGATTGTCAGAATAACTGACAAATTGTCGAATCGTTTCATTTATTTTGATTTAATAAAAGTTTACATATACTTATACACTGAGTTGGTCATGTATTTAATAGTCATTTAGGTTTTAACAATTATTTAATGTACTAGCCGATTAGTGATTTCATTTTACTACTTTAACTAAACTGTTATTAGGGCTGACTTCTATAATTCTGTAACGTCATAAAAATGACGTAATTAAATTATACTTTTATATTTTCAGATATAACTTAAAAAATCAGCTCTTCGATTATCAATTTTGTTAATTTCTATGAGTTGTTTATCTAGGTTTATTCGATTACTCCTTTTTTATAATACCTGGTATCGTGTATCTAGTGTAGCCTATCTTTTGCTAATTCTCTTCTTTGTTCTTCTTTTGATTTGTCCTTGTCGACATTGACAAAGTTGGAGAGCTTCTTATACTAACTTCACTCTTTGAAACTGAACACACTAGCGCAAACACTGCTCATTTCCAGTACAAGATGATGTTGCGATTGTGCTTTCCAACTTCACATATATAGACTCACTCTATGCACAAACTCTATCACAAAGACAGATAGAGATCTCTTCACAGTAAACATCGCTAGGCCTTTTATAAACATTATACGATATAAACTATCTAGCTTTTGGATATATATTGACTGAAATCGAAATGCAACGCACGAATTATGACTACAGTATTGTATCCAATTCTTTGGTAGTTTCGACCCAACGGAAGTGATATACTGGCATTTGGCGTTTGAAAGTATTTTTTTAGTATTTTTGTTTAAAAAAAAATCTCGCCTGATATTAAGCGACGATATGATTTAAAAAGATAACACGGTAAGTCTAAGGCAGTGCCTAACCCAGTGGCAGTCTAACCGCGGCTCGCGAGCTCCATGCCGCTATTTCAGTCCTTAGTTGCGGCTCTTCGTCAACGCTCACGTTCGAAAGGTTTTGTTACATCTGCAAAAATATAAGGTCACAGATTAAAAAACGTCAATTTAGAATTAATTAAAATAAAATGATTTACACGTTTACGATAGTTTAGTGGTAGCGTGTTTGGACACCACCTTATACAGTATAGATTTGAATCGTATCAAAGCTTTCGGTGAAGGAAAAGATTGTGATGAAGTAATAGCATTTTTTTTGTTATAGGAGGCAATCTAAAAAGACGGGTCGCCTGATTGTAAGTGATAACCGCCATCCATAGACACTAGCAACACTAGGATAGTCGCAAGTATGTTGCCAGCCTTTGTTTGGGGGGAGGGGGAGGTAGGCCTCCGGCGTTCTCACTGACCGAACGAAGCGCAACAATGCAAGCACTGTTACTTCACGTCAGTTTTCTATGAGAGGGTGGTACTATCCCGGGCGAGCCGACCCATTCACACTGAAACCAATAATAGCTTCCGCTTAGCTCTACCAAAGTTACTACTGTTAGAAGCATGTTGGTAGAGCTTGTTCTAATGATCACCTAGATAGCTGCCATCTTCAAGTAGAATATCCCTCGCCAAGCACCTGTAGGTGTGTTCTGGCAGCTACAATTGAGAACCAGAACTTTTAAGCATACTGTCTAAGCAGCATCTTGGGTTACATCATGTAATTAAGTGGATGAACGTTAAAGCACAAAATAAAAGAACTTGATAATATTGATACGGCATCTTTTTTTATATCATAGGAGGCATACAAACAGGCGGGTCACTTAATGTTAAGTGATCACCACCGTTTGCCAGCCTGTGTTTGGGAGGGAAGGGGTGGTGGATTGGAGTGATGAGGGGAGAAGAGAGGGAAGGAGAGAAGGGCCTCCGGCGCTCTCACTGACCCAAACGAAACGCAACAATGCGTGCACTGTTAGTTCACGTGGGTGTTTCTGTGTGTCGGGTGGTAGTACCGCGGGTGAGCCGACCCATTCATGATGAAACCAGTAATAGCTTCAGTGTGGCTCTACCACCTTCAAAATTTTCATTTAATCAACGAAATATATATAGAAAATAATTAAAACTTCAGTATAAATCCAACTGCTTGTTTCATATTTTTGTCCTAGCACGTATATAAAAGGAGACGTTTAATATGAATCAATGTTACGGTAGAGAACACCTTAAGTAACAGTGACTTGCGAAAATTGTCGCGTTTCGGAATTAGTCATATTTCTGGAGGGCATATCATACTTATGTGTGACAACACCCTATACAGTACACGCTGTCTGAGTGTGCTGTGTGGGGGGAGCAGCGCCGCATTCTGGCGGCGGTCGTGGGAACGGACTTATCGCTGCCGAGCGTGGTTTCGGCCATGCTCG
>MU159689.1:126935-149660 GCA_015888305.1 Antheraea pernyi
CAGCCGGTGTGTACCTGGTCTGTCCCTCTATAGGTAGGAGCCCGGCGGTCACCTTCCGCCGGGCGGACCGTGGGGGTGGCTCTACAAGGTTGATTAGCTCGAACGATCCCTTGCTGCCCCCACAAAACGGTCTGTCGGTACACCGTGGGGTTTTAGTCCGTGCGACTCGGACATAACCCACCCTCTCCCCCGGGAGGGTGGCGTATCCATAAGGGATTTCCCCACGTTGAAAAAAAAATTAAAAAAAAGAGAACACCTTTAATAAAAAAATAAATAACTCAAAAAATTATTTATTTTTGTTGGAAAATGCGATTAAGTTTGATCACGTTTACACGTTCGACTTAAATCATTGCATATTATAAAACAAAGTCCTCTGCCACGTCAGCCTGTCTGTTTGTTCGCGATGAACTCAAAAACTACTGAATGGATTTTATGCAGTTTTCACGAGTAGATAAAGTGATTCATGAGGACAGTGTAGGTATATGATTTGTCAAAGGTGTTAGTATATAATTTGTCAAAGTTTTTTTATTATCAGGGCGGGACAACGTCCGCCAGACTCGCTAGTTTATTGTAAAAATAAATAAAGCCGTTTCTAAAAAAAGGGATAATAAGTGTAATTATATAGTTATTTGGTAGTTGTAGATAATATAATCATTATTTTAGCAGAAAGACGTGTAAATAAGCATTTAAAAGAAGTTCGTTGTTAATTCACTTTTTTATAAATAATTTCAATGCGAACGGAGTAACAGCATACTACACCATAATAATTAGCATAAAATTGAATTAAGTCCCAATGTACCCGAGAACACTACGGTACATGGTACATGACATAAATCTGATATAACGCATTTTTTTAAATAAATTAAAGTAAATAAGATAATCATATTATATTAAAACATCGACATGTTTAATTTCACTTCACTTTATTACCTATCTTTGGAGACTTAACTGTCATCTATTTTCGTATATGTGATCGTTTTGAAGTGGCTGTTGCATTATACGTATTTTTCTCGCAACGTTAATTTACTTTATGGTGAAAACTCTTTCTTATTTTATTTCTTTTTTAAAGTGAAAACTTCTCTAGGTGCGTTGAGCGGTATTTTTGACAAGAGATAAATTTGTAATTTCGTGTCAGGACATGCTACGTCAACATGAGCCGTATTACGCTTGCGCGGCTTGCGTCAGACTAGCGACGTGTAGCCAAGTTGCAAGAACTGGGTTTGGAAGTTCTCCGTCATCCGCTCTACCCACCAGACCTTCCGCCTACAGACTACTACTTTTTCCAGAATTTGGATAACTCCTTGGCGGAAAAAACAATCAATACCCGAGAGGCAGTACAAAATGGCTTTGAAGAATTTGTTGCCTCCCGTCCAGCTGATTTCTTTAAGAAGGGCATCAATAAACTGCCACTGCTTTGGCAAAGATGCATTGATTGCATGGGTGATTACTTCGATTAATACAAACAAAAAATACATAAAAAAAAATCGTTTAAATTTTTTCATACAGAACGGCAATTTCATAGGTAAAGATCTAATATCAATATTACATGTACACAGGCCAGTTCTTGCAACTTGGAGACCGTCTGCTGTGCAGTATGACGTCGCGCGTTGTCGTGCAGGAGCAGCGGAGACGAGCGATTGACCAATGCTGGTTGGAGATGCGCCAGCTTCTCCATTATTGTGTTCAGTTCTTGACAGTACACATCTGCAGTAATGCTCACCCCATTTGGTAAGAAGCTGTGATGAATCACACCGGCGCTAGACAACCAAACAGTGACCATCACTTTTCTAGGGGTAAGTTTTCGTTTAGGGCATTGTTTAGGTGCTGAACAAGGATCCAACCAACTTGGTGAGCGCTTGAATCCAGAAACAGAATCCATTTTTCATCGCAGGTAACAATGCGGTTCAAAATTCCATCATTTGTGTGTCTGTTGAGCAGTGCAAGGCACGTCTCGACGCGTACTTCGAGCTGGCGATCATTGAGTTCGTGGGGCACCCATTTGTCAAGCTTTTTTACATTTCCAATTTGACGCAAATGGACCAATATTGTTATGACGCTAATGTCGAAAGCTGCTGCTAATTCAGCCGTAGATTGTGGATCATCAGCTTCTACAATCGCCTTTAATTCGTCATTGTCAACCAAAGTCTTCGGACGATCGCGAGGTTCATTTTTCAGGTGTAGATAAACAAATGGAATTTTAAATAAATCAAAATATTGTAAATTAAAATTAAAAACTGTAAATAAATTCAAACAGTCGAAAATATTCTGAAAGTCATCGCTTTTACTAGATATTATTTGATATTACTGTTTATTAATTGTTTAATTCATTTTTTTTAATCCAAGATAATTTACACCTATTTCTTCGTAGTAAAGAATTTAGAAATTTCTATAAAATATATGTATTTTATAAAGATCCAATTATTGTAATTCTTAATTTGTATTCTCTCATTGCTTGATTATAAGAGGGTTTACAATAAATATATCTGATCCGGGACGCTACGCCATTGTTTCTCTAGTTATGATAATCTACACTGAACCAATTAAACCATTTTACAATTAATTGTGATTCATCATGAAGTATAAATATCAGTAAAATGTACTACAGATTACTATGTTTGGTAAAAAATAAATAATGTATTGTTTAGTTTTGACTAGAAACTAAATTGGACTTATTACATTTTAAAAACATTTAATAGAACCTCTATTACAAATACAAAAAGTAAATAATACAATTATATATTGATTTTTAAAATTGCAAAATCTTTGTCACAATATTTTATATTCGTGTGCATTATTGTTATTGCTAAAAAATGAAAACAACTTTACAAGTTTGATTTTTTAACGAGAATTTGGCTGTTTGTTTTGATGACCTTTACTGGACGAAATAAATAAAATTTTTGGTAAAATTTTACTGCACATTTTTTTATGGCGACATCAGTAGTGGCAGTATGGGTCGTGTCCTTCACCTGGATAATGACTAGTATAAATGAAACTTAACTTTTTTTTATATCATAGGATGCAAACGAACAGGTGAGTCACCTGATGTTAAGCGATCACCAAGTGCGTTGCCATCCTGTGTTTGGGACTAGAAGAAGGAAGGGAAGGGAGAAGGGGAGAGGAGGAAGGGTAGGGGAGGTGGTTTTTTTTTCGAACTGACTATGCTATTGACCATGTAAGGTCTTAACAGCGTCACCGGACTACTGAGGCGAGCGCTTAAGGCACTCAGCCTATTTTATTTTGACAACTAGCTCAAGGGTGCACGGCACACCTCGGTTTTGGCTGTTGCCTGATACATGCAATTCGCGACCTATCTGAGAGGGGAGGTGGTCCTCCGGCGTTCTCACTGACCGAACAAAACACAACAATGCAAACACTGTTACTTCACGTCGGTTTTCTGCGAGAAGGTGGTACTATCCAGGACGAGCCGACCCATTCATGCTGAAACCAGTAATAGATTCAGCGTGGCTCTACCACCTACTAATTTATAAACTTTTTATAAAATTTAAAACCTAAACTTTTATAATTAGCAGTAAGAATACGGATAAAGATAGAAAATACTTTCAAAATCTTACGATAGTTCGGTCAAACACATAAACTTTATATATCCGCTGCTACGTACACGTTTTGTTATTATTTCTTATAGTTGATGTAGCGCCATCTAATATCGGGTTATAGTAAAATACATAACATAAGAACCTTATCCATGACAATATAACTTAAATGTCTCACCAACATTGATTGAGATTCGTTAAACTGTTTTGAAGTTTACCGATCTGGGGTATACGGAACCAACATACATGTTTATGTATTTGAGATTCATTGACGATTTAGACAAATATCGAAACTGTTCACACATTGGTATAGTTTAAAAAAATACTAGACTTTAAACGGGAAATTACTTGGTAGTTTTATTAATCATGATATGACCTCGATAGTGCTATTGTGGTTGAAACGCGTGACTGTAACCGGGCACAAGTGTTAGAGGCCGCCCCGAAACGAACAATTAAATTAGTATTACCTTTAAAATTTCAACTATATATATAACAGGCAAAAAATAAAATCAAAATAGCCGTCGACAAAAAGGCGGGAAGCAGTTTACGCAGCGTTTTTTTTTTATACACATCAACAATGTGTGTGGATTTAATAAATATTTTTAATAAGTTTAATACTGATGATTTTTGTGCTTTTTCCGAGTTTTTGTTAATTTCTTTTTTTATTAGTATAACATATTATAACTGTTGAACTTTATTTTTTATAATCTTTCAGCAGATTATCACCGCCATTGTCGACCAAACAATGATAATATTACAAGCCCCTTGCGATAATATCAGTTATTTCAATGAATTAACAAGATGGTGGCCCTCTTGTTAGAACTTTCCAGGGAGTCTTTGTACCAAGTCAGAATACAGGCTCCGTAACATTATTTCCCATCCACTTCACATGTGCACAATAACACACCATATTACGTAAAGCACCACCACATATTACACAACATAGACATTTACATAACAACAGAGCCACAAGATTATTAATAAAATATAAAACCACTACATGACATTACAAGATCCTGCCAAAAACTCATTTGAACTTTATTATCTTTATATTGTGGAGCATTGCGGAAGATTAATTGTTGTTTTGCTGAAAATTCTGAATATCCTTGTACAGTCTTGATGTGTGTGTTGGAGTAAATCGATCTCAGATACAAGATCTGCGCTTGTATATTTACAAATGGTTATACCATACACTATATAATTGTATAGCATATAGATACGACAAGATTTTTATAACTTAATTAACGTTTATCGATATATTTTGCTTAATTTAAGCAATACCTTCATAAATTGTAGCCTATATGTAAAGTTCCATCGAAATTGGTTTAACAGTTATTACGCGATAGAGTTACAATAAATCGTTCCTCTTCATAAACTTCCATAAAAATAATTGTGTAATTATTTAAATTTTTCACAAACGGGCAATTAAGTATCCTCAGGATATACTTATATCCGGAACCGTGTAAATCACGTTCCGTTTTACGCATTACATTTTACACCTTGACACCGTTTTTTTTTCATCTTTATAGATGAGGCACAGGTCATTGTCGTGGGCGCGTTTAAGAGGTTTGTCGTGCCTCTCGTGGCCACCACATGGTTCCGCTACACAAGGCTCACCTAAATTAGAATATTTCCTGATTTAAAAGGATCCGTAACCCGGAAATTTGAATCTGTAACTACAGATTTTTGATCAGTCATGAGGCAAGTTTAATTTTCATACGCAGGATGCGACACAGAAGATACGAGAGCAAAACCTAAGCTTGAAAAATGTTCTAGTACCACTGTATGTGAGAAAAATAGAGAACTGTGGATTCCACGTAGTTTAAAATCGCTAATTCGCCGTGGGTTGACGCGGTGATTATCCCTATACCTTCCTTCCGGAATCAAATCAAATCAAATCAAAAATACTTTATTCAGTTTAGGCCCTAATAAGGCGCTTATGAACGTCAAAACTACCACCGGTTCGGAAAACAACCCAGTCACCGAGAAGAACCGGCAAGAAACTCGATTGGGTACATCTTTTTAACATATATATATATCAAATACATTATACGTTACAATACCGTTTTTAGTGGATGCACAGAGAGGAGTCAATTCCAGACGTCACCATCGTTCACGTATTGATCCACTCTATAGTAGCCTTTCGACACTAAAACCCGCTTGACATGGTGCTTAAATTTACAGTCCGGCAAATCGGTAATATGTTATCGGGAATAGGGTTATAACGCTCTGCAATGGGCCTCTCTTACAGCCTGATTATGAATACAATATTGGCGTAACTGTGTCGCTTTTCGGATCGATGTGTATCTATCCAGTAACTGAGTAGGTTTGTAGAGTTCTGGTCTATGTCGACCAGATCACCACCATCATAAAATGATGAAATACAGAAAGTACGCTTTTGTGACTCTTTTGGATTCTCCTGTTTCAGGATCAACCAGTAATCTATAGATCTCCAGACAGGCTTAACAGTTACGACTAGTGGTGGATCGTAAGAGCCCAGACTTTCCAAAAACAGTATATTACAGTCACTTCCTCGTGCTCAGATAAATATAAATGTGCCATGGATTCAGATCAAAACGAAACGCGTAGTCAAATGCAATATTTTTACGTGTTATTGTAAATAGAACAGAGATTCTCAAACTTTTGAAACGAGGCACACCACTAAACAAATCGTTTTTAACCGACTTCAAAAAAAGGAGGAGGTTATCAATTCGTCTGTTTTTTTTCGTTTTTAATATATGGCGTCCATCATTCTTTAATAAGATTTAAGAATTTAATATGTAATTGTGGAATTATTTAACAACAGATATATATACAACTAGCGGACCTGGCGGACGTTGTCCGGCCTTGATAATCAAAAAAATCCTAAAAGTCAACCGCAACGCCGCCTACCGGGTCCAATTGTGAATCTAAACCATTCTCGGATCGAGCCGTTTAGGAGGAGTTCAGTGACATACACACGCACAGAAGAAATTTATATATAAAGATTTTATGGTAATAATCTATGTGTCTGAGGAATCCATTTTAGACAATATTTCGCAAGAGTTAAGCGATTGTAATAATCGTCAAAATAGCAAATTTAGATTACATTGTCTCAAAGCAATGATATTGTCTGTATATGCAATACCAATACAATATAATGAAAAATTTAATTTACATTTTGAAGCAGATTTTCACCTACTTTTCTATCGTTTTGTTTTCGTGAAATACGTAAATGGTATCACAAATCATTAGAATAGGTCATAGCGATAAGAGAGAACGTTTTCAAATAATATTTTGTATTTAAATTACACTTGAGATGAGACATTGCTAACTCACCTCAAAATACGACGCAATCAAATTATTCAATAATGATAAAATATTGAATGTTGTTGTAAATTACTTATATCAAGGCCCATTCCATGTGCAACTAAAAATAATATAAGACATTAATTACATCCTCGAAATGGCTCTCAATATATCTATGTTAGTAAAAATGTATCTTTGTTAAAATCCCCCAACATTTTTCACTATTTTCTTTAAAATTTTGACATGCTCTTGCATTCAAATTCATGCTATTTTACTTGTACACCGTATATTGGCAACCAATCCTCACTATGGAGGATTATTACTACCAATAACAAGTGGGCCATTAGAAAATGTATTTATACCTTTTATACCTTCCGTGTTCTAACAAGATGGAAGCCTCCTTAAAACTTTCCAGGGGGAGAATTTTGTGACAAATCCGAATTTATATTTCATATTATTACTTTTAATCTACTTGTACACAATAACCCAGCTATATTATGCAAGATTATGGATAAGAATCATTACATAACAAACTAAGCTTCCGCCCAAATATGAGAGGTTTTTGTACACCTGATGTACTTTTTACAATATAACGCCATCTGTTGATCGCAAAAACAACACTCTGTGTAGTATATTACAAAGGTTAATTACGCTTAGCAAAGCGAGTGGCTAACGATTAGTAAAAATACAAAATGTACATTTCAAGCGTCATTATAATAATCTATTTTTTGGTATTTGCATATCTACATTTTTTCAGACATTTTGTCTCCCTACGGGTCTTGTGTGAGAATGTGTGTACGGAATTATTATATCGCGGAAAGATCCATCCTAAAGGAGTCCAGATAAGTGCAGCTATCAGTGCAAATTGTGCTCGGCCTTGGCATTATCAGCTGCGGTTACAAAACACACACAATATATCGCTGTGTGCCCGTCAAATCGCACGCGCAATTATTATGTACTTACGTATGTTTATGTACGCATTTATACTAGTGTTCGGATATACTGCGCGCCTTTTCTGTTGATGAATTGTTCGATATTTGAATCTTTGAAGAGTCGAATGTCGTAGCGGTGCGAGGATTTGTAAATCTCAAAGATTAACTAAACAGATGCGACAATAGTTTGTATACTTTTATTATAAGTACAATCTCACCTGATGTAAATTGCCGTTGTGGTCCAGGATTGTACCTCGCTAGGCTAAGGCTTACAAGTACAGCATGCAGAAAATACTTACAGGTGTTTTGCGGTTTCAATTTGGAGAGTGTTAGGCATTTGAAATAACTTTACTCTATCATTTTATGATTACATCACGAAGTTTTCCTACACTGAATGCTTAGGCTCATTGTAGCACTGGATCCAACGTTGATCGACGTTTCCGAACACATTATTGTCTAGGATTTTTTGCTGTCATCATAGATACAAGTTATAAAGGTACTGTCGGCTCTGTTACTATTGAAAATTATACTTTGAAGGTAATGCCGCTTGCGTTCACAAATGATAATTTTATATTGTCTTTACATTGTCTAATTTGCATTTAAAAATACTAACAACAGATAGGTAATTATTAGGTACCACATAAAATATTTATTCTAATGACATAGTTAATGTAAAGGCTTTTGGGACGTTTAATTTGTTTGTACAATCAAAGAGTCGACCCTGGGCACTCAATAATTTTGTATGTAATTAAATATGTCTATTTGAAATATTATTATGTCTGCGGTTTCAATAATAGCTACGTGAGTTATTCAGGTTTGAATCAGAAAACTGAAGCGTACAATCGAGTAATACACAGCACAATGTTATGTCGTTCATTCGTTGTGACGTCATAACACTCAGGGTTGCCCAAAATGTAACACACTATTGTTCAATTGCATTTTACTACGCAATGTAAAAAAATAGATTTTAAAAGGATTTTTACAAGGTTATACTTTGACCTCATTGTTATTTAGTCATTTTAATAATGACTGGCTCTTAAATGCAGTTCCTGGAAGATATTTAGAATTGCTCGGTGAAAGATTTTTAATCTGAAGGTTATAGCTAAGAGTATGCTGTTAGCCCTGTCATCAAGCTATGTTTTAATCGCGTAATTTGTCTTTACTTGGAACTTATACTCGTTGACTCGAACGTACGGTCAACCACACGATGTCCGTATTTGCTGCATAATGTAGATGTTTTTATATAGATTTTATTTTACGATACAAAGGAGGTAATTTAGTTTGTATTAAATGTCATTATAACCTCCTGCACTGTCTAAAACCATAAAAGTTTAAGCTCAATACAAACGAATGTAGAACTCATGAGGCACAGGTCAACAGACTGTTGGCAACATAAGCTTAAAAAATACAGGTATTACAAAACTTTGAAAAATAACAAATTATGTATTGTAAAATCATACTTTTTATGTAAAATATATTTACAAATTATTTTTTCATTTGTACGTATTTTTTTACTAAACCATGAAATTTACAATATACGTTGACGGGAAACAAAAAAAAAATACATGGACCCGTTCTTTTGAGATTTGGGTCTTAAAAAATCAGCTGAAGGGTTAAGTCGTTTGATTAGGTTAGTAAGCTTAAAGGTCAAAGTTCGAATTTAGTTCAGCTATGTGACCCTATACCGATTTAAGAACTTCCTCGGGATTTCATTAAAAGTTTTTAATTATTAACGAAAGCACACCAGCGGCTTAGGGGCGTTATGTAAGTCTTTATGGCCACTCATAACTTATAATGACTTTTAGTTAATTATATAAAATTATAGATCTCCTAATAAAGAATTCTATTAATGTATACTTTATCTATATTAGTAAATCTGTAGATTTGTCGGTACACTTTAATATTCTATGATACTTGTGCTGGATAAATAATAATTATTTTATAGGCCATTAATTTCGTATTCGGCGTTAAAATAAATTTTAACTCAAAAAGGGCTTGAAATTTTTTAATGAAGTTTGTACAAACAAAGCCTTGATCGTTCCACAATTACCAAACAATATAAATAATACTTTCAAAAATCATAAAATAAATTAACGAGACGAAAATAATTACTTCTTAATAAACGCGTGCAAAGCTAGTTAATATTAAATAAGGCTTTATGATACTTCTTTTTAAATGATATAATTGTGTCGTTACATTTAATTCAATCCAATTTTTACCGTTCCTAATATTTGACGTTATCTTTCGAGATCTTCAAATTTTGTGCATGTAAAATATGAAGATCATAAAAAAAACTAAAAACCTTATGGACGCCAAAATTTCAACATCGTTCTCGGTGTATAAAAACTGGAAATCTTAAAAAAAAACATACTATATCAACGATTAATATTGGATTTAGCTCATTATTAAAAAGAACGACACAATTATGTAAGGTGTTATAAAAATGCATTACAGTTTCTTTAAAGCCAGCTTGTATGCTGTAAATTGAGGCCTAAGCTAGCAACCCAAATCTTTCAGCAGTTCGTCAATCTGCGTTAGAACTGTATTAGAGTACTCGGAATTTGATTTGGCACGTCGGAGAAAAAAACCGAGATATTCACCTAAGTTCGATTTCATATAGCGTTATCTTTGTCTATCACAGTGATTGCACTGTACGAAAGTGAAAACGATTCCGTCCGAAGCAATCCGATATTAGCTGTACGTCTCACTCTTCTCCCCGGCGTACCAAATAAAAGGTCGGGTACGGTACGCACACGCACCCCATATGCCAACGATAAAATAAACGATTTCGAATGTTTGTATTTATATCTTCTTTCACAGTTAACCGATACCATATATAATTATTCTAGCTTTTACCCGCGACTTCGCTCGTCTTAATTTAGATTTGAGCTATCCCTTGTCAACATTTTTTTTTGAATAAAAATGTCCTTTTCTGTACCCCGACAACGCGTAGGCAAATTTTGATTAAAATGGTTGTATAAATAGTTAATATGAAAACAAAAAGTTTTTATATCTATATTTTAAAACATCAATGAAAGCAGAATTTTGCAGTACGGTTCGCGTGTCACCGAAACAATACTTGAAACACTCGTAAAATCATTTTAAACTACGATATAGAAGACGCAGGCCGCTGTCGTTCTTAAATCGAAACGATTACGGCGCATAATCGACTACCAATATCGATATCACGAGCATAACGGACTTTCGATTTTAGTGATGACCGTTTTATTAAATGTTCGAATCACATGTAAGAAATTTGTTACAGCGATCACTTTCTCTTGTTGTTGGTGCATTTCTTATTTCAGAGACGAATTCAGTTCATTGATTTGTAGTCTTTTGCCAGTGATTTCGTTCAAATGAATCAATTTGAGCATCACCTGTTGTGCAATTATTCCAGGCTATTATATGTAGAGTTGATCATTGTGAACGATAGTGATGTCTGGAATTGACTCCTGTGCATCTACTAAAAACGATTGTAACGTGTAATGTATTTAAATATATATATATTAAAAAATAATCCAGATTGAGTTTCTTGTGTACACGATATTTAAGCTCAGTTTAATATATTAATATCATTTCATATAGATCATCGGTATACAATATTCTGCCTGTTAAGAAAAATTGTATACAGCACGACTAACAATCTAAGTATAATAACGACCATAAAGAGATCGGCGATCTATCGCCAGTCGTGACTGTCACTCTCCGCTTTCGGGTATACACTGGCTGATAGTAGCGTGTCACATTTATCACCATAAGCGTGGCGATCACGACCTAATTATGTGCAGACCACCTTGCTCACTCACTACATATTTTATTGGAAGACAAACTACTGTAAGTTTGATGAAGGCGTTACTTTGTGGAAATTCGATCGACATTCGACAAATCGACATTCGATATTAAAGTGGACGTCACTTTGTACTTCCGCCTTGAATTGATTGGCCGCTGCCACGTCTCACTGCAATAAGAATTAGTTTGATGAAGGCGTTACATTATGGAAATCCATCATTCGATATTAAAGTGGACGTCACTTTGCACTTCCGCCTTGAATTGATTGGCCGCTGCCACGTCTCACTGCAATAAGAACGTTTCATTTTCCTTGCGTGACGTGTACCTGAAAAGAGTTATGTTTGAAACTGGTAAGAGCGAAATACTAGTAACTGAAAAAACAAAAAAATATTATGTCCGCTATTTTTTTTAATATTTTGTAGGTTTTAAAGTTTGACCACATTCTTATCTGATGTCAAATGGCGATACGGTCTAAGATGGTAAACGTAGGGGGGACTGGATCTAGTGCAGCTGCCAAAATACACCAACACGCGCTCTTGATGACAGATTTTCAACTTGAGGATTGTAGCTATCCAGGTGAGCTTATAAAAATATCACCACCATGCCATGGTTTCATTAAGATGTTTTGCTTCACTTAAAGCTCCGACTTATTTCTAAGTATTCGAATCTACGTCGGTCGACGCGGTGTCCGAACACGTTATCCAATGAACCATCATCGCTCTAACGATATGTAAGAATTTAGTTACCTGTATTTTTTTTGTCATAGCAAACGTACAGATGAGACACGTGATGTTAAGTGATCACCACCGTCCATAAAGGGTAGGCCTCCAGCGCTCTCACTGACCGGACGAAACGCAACAATGCAAGCACTGTTACTTCATGTCGGTTTTCTATGAGAGGGTGGTAGTACCCCGGGCGAGCCGACCCATTCATGCTGAAACCAATAATAGCATCGGCGTGGCTCTACCACCTACTAAGAAGTAGTTTTATAAAGCAAATTAAATTATTTTATACTTGATAGTTTGTTTTATAAATGTATACATATTAAAGTACTTTTTTTTACTTTGTAGCTGACAACTAATCTTCCAAATTATTACTGTCGCTGTCGAGTGGGTAATATTTTTTGTTATTGTACAAGTGTTTTGCGATAATTTCAATGTTTTAACAAGACGGAACCCTTGTTAGAACTTTCCAAAGATTTTTTGTGGCTTCTCAGACTTCATGCTCCGTGGTATAATTTCTATCCACTTGACTTATGCCCAATAACCGAACTGTATTAGGTAAATATATAATCAAATGACACAAGATTATGAATAAAATATAAAAGTCACCACATGACAGACTAAGATTCCGCCAAATACTCAAGTACTTTCTTATTATTATCAGTATTCATTTATTCTTGTTTTAATTTATCGCAAATACGAATGTAGCAACGAATAAACTTAAAATGCAAATTGTGTCAAAAAAGCATATAAGACCTGGCAGTAAAGAACCTAAACATTTTTTGACATACACATGTAATTAAGCGTTAATTAATAACTGCTATTTTAATAGCGTATACTCATTAACGATAAATCAATGCATTAATCGCCTTCCGCATAGATCGGTCGCAGCGCGTGCACGCGACTCGACTACGCGCCATCACCGCTCGCGCGCCGCGCCGCCTCGCGGATGAAAGTGAAAGTTTAATTTCAAACATGGAATGTCATTATTACATAGCCGGCCAGTAGATGCCATGTAGTGTCAATGTTTACTTTTTAATATTTTTACACTTTTTTTGTTCTTTAGAACAGGTTTCATGAATTGACTTGGATATTTATATCGCGCGGGAAAGTAGGTGATTACTGTGCGAGATATTTTTGTACGATTGGGAATAAGATGCTTATCGATAATTTTTTGTTATATATTCTATAGTATTAAAAGTTCAACGCGTGCCTATTTAATTTCTTTTCCGTCTTATTTTTAGTTTTTGTAGAAAACGACATATAGCGAATGCTAAGTATGAAGGGTTTGGTAAGATCTTAGTTTTTGTAGAAAACGACATTTAGCGAAATGGTAAGATCTTAGTCTCATATGATGGCGTATATTTTTCATATACAATTTTGGGTTATTGAACCCTGTATATTGGTGGCATATGACGTAATATAGTTCGGTCATTATGTACAAGTGAATGGGAAATGAAACCGCGGAGTATAAACTATGAGACGTTGGAAAAATTCTCTGGAAAGTTCTAACACGGGGCCACCATCTTTTTGGAACATTGAAGACATCATGATATTTTGTAATATTATTACCCACTTTATAACCTTCAATACAGATGTTTGGATTCAATAGTAAGAACAAAAAGGTTGGTTGTTATTAGTCCTGTAAAGCTGTGAAGGTCCATCAGGCCTTAGCTATCCAAAAAAAAGGTTGGTTGTCTTATTCCAATTTCGACTTCATCTGCCGGCTCCGAAAATTTGTCCCGTAAAGATAATAAAAATTAGGTAAACAATAATTTATCGAGGCCCGATAACTTACACACATGAGAAGTCAAAGGTGACGTAATGAGGCGTATCGTAAAAAATTATATTACGAGTTTTAATTTTATCATGGGTCAATGAACCCGTCCGCGGTGGACTACATGCTCGTATATATAACTCAGACACTTAAACAAACAAATTAACAAAACATTAGAAATCAAATTTAACTGCGACTGCAGTTAAACTTGAAGTATACTATATGGAGTTTTTGGTGAGATCTTGGAATGTCATGTAGTGAATTTTATATTATATTCATAATCTTGTGTTCTCCAACCCTATATTTCGTTACGTTGGTGGTGTTTCACGTTCGGTTATTGTGCCAAAACAAGAAAAAGTTAAGAAAATGTCATTAAAAAAATTGAAAGATATCTTGCGATTATGAATACCATATATGGAGTTAAATATACATACATACACAGTCTATTTTCTTTTTTCACAGACTCCGAGTTTTACTACACGCTCTCCAAGCATTTTTGTTTTTTTTTTCGAACTAAGTCATTGGCCTGACAGGACAACGGGCTAAAATCTCCAAGTCAGTCTAGGCTCCTAAATATACAGCAAAGTACTCTGTATTTTTGGCGGGATTTTAGACAGTCATATATTCTTCATATATTCACAAATCAACTTTATTTGACGTTATATAGTGTAATATAAGTATATATCATGTGGTAAAGATATAATTAACACTGAACGTGAATTCTGCGATGTCACAGAAATTTCCTAGCTCTAAGCAAGAAGTCCACAATTTTGTTTCAATGCTGAAGTCATCGTCGGAGACTTAGTATGTATTACTCATTGAGTAGTGGAAGGGAGTAGTGCACGAATGAGAATTGGTTCTCAAAGAGTTTGTTTTACTGGAAAACGACGAAATATAATTACTTGCCTAAAGAGTGCAAAGAAAATACTGCGCTATAAATCAATAGTAATCGTTGTACGTAATGTAATATCAACATCAAAAATACTTTATTCAATTTAAGCCTTGAGAAGGCGCTTATGAACGTCAAAATTACTATCAGTTCGGATAACAATCCAGTCATCGAGAACAATCTGTAAGAAACTCGATAGTTACATTCGTTTTTAGTGGATACACAGAGAGGAGTCAATTCCAGATCCAATTTAAATAAGACAAGTGTATGATGCGTGGCATATTAAGTAACAAAGATCAGTAATGTATGTACTAAAATAATACAAGATACTTTATGATTAAAGGATGCACTTCTATTACGTCACAAACGTACTAGATACTAGCTGCGACCGCGACTCCGCTCGTGGAAGCTAATGTAAAAAAAAACAGGGAGTAATAAAAGCATATGAATGTATTAAGTCCAGCTACTTTTCTCTCAAAGTCGCGTCGTCATTAAAACTACAATAACTTTTTTTTTTATGTCATAGGTTGCAAACGAACAGGTGGGTCACCTGATGTTAAGTGATCACCACCGTCCATGAACACTGACAACACCAGAGGAGTCGCAAGTGCGTTGCCACCCTTTGGGGGAAGGGTTAGGGGAGGAAGAGGAGAGGGGAGGGGAGGTGAGACTCCGGCGCTCTCACTGACCGAACGAAACGCAACAATGCAAGCACTGTTACTTCACGTCGGTTTTCTGTGAGAGGGTGGTACTACCCCGAGCAAGCCGACCCATTCATGCTAAAACCAGTAATCGTTTACCACCATAAAAACAACTCTTTTGATAGAGTGAACCGATTTTACTGAAACCAAGACTAAATGTTACTCGAGGATGTGCTTTATGGTTTTCTTAAAGAGGTTTTATCATGAATGCAGTATTTTAGCAGTGATGCGTCTTCACACAAACATACAGACATTTCTAGAATTGATTGAAATGTATTTTATTACTTAGTCTTAGACACCTGCAACATTTTTTTCCCACAAAAATCTAAAAAGTACAGGCACTTTAAATTTACATTCTTTTTATGTGTATAGAAGATTGTGTATTGTGACGTATACTGAATTGGCGCGCTTTTTTTCTAATTCACTAGTACTTTACTAGTAGCTCTTAGTAATATTTTTTTCATGGCCTCCACATTTTCACGATTTTTTATTTAAACTAGTTGGTGTTGGCGAGTTTGCTAACGTGAGAATGGCATTGTCCTTTACGAGAGACATGTTATCGCTCTGAATGATGGGTGGGTCCACATATTATAAAACTTTTAACACCGACTATGTTCAAAACGATTAGAATGTGTAAAAAAAATTATATACACGCCTAATAAGTACAACTTCTCACATACGTTCATAAATACGCATACACTCTTTTTAAATGATTGTTTCTAAAAACACCATACGATTTATAATAACCTCAAAACCGAAGCGGTAACCTTGGTCGTAACAAAACTAATTCGCATCTATTTTTTCTTGCGAATTGTTATGAAGAAATAAAATTTCTTTTTATAAAGCCCACGCACACATTCATATACACACGTACACGCTCACACGTGCATTATGAAATAAATAAACTCGGACAGTCCTAGTTCTAATCCAACACAGTCAAGGTTTGCGAATTTTTCTCTAATACGCTAGTTTCCTTGACACACATATCGGTATGATGCGCGCCGCCGCCGTGCGCGAAAAAACGCTTGTAGATAAAAATAAACAGTGGAGCGTGAAGCCAGCACATTACCCAGGGTTCCGTAGTGCTATCGATATCCGATTTTATTAAAACTTCTTTACGCATGCTTGACTTGGGGAGTAAGTGATGAATGCGTGACGGTTGCGTTACGAAAAGTTTGAACGGGCGAGGCGAACGGAAGTTGAGAGGGAGATATAAGTTAGTGAAAATAGAAAGAGAGAGACACAGTTACGTTTCGTATTGTCAATGAAAACCCATAATAAATTTAAATATTTGCAGAAAAATAATATATGAATGTATATACATGTACACATACATATAGATGGAGCTAAAGAGGTTTTACTTCAGTCGTGAGCAGTGGTCTAAAGCACACTCGTTTTTTTATTGATTACAATTAATAAAAAAAGTCATTTTTATTTATCCGATTGACCTAATCGTAATCTTTTTCCTGATAATTGTATCTAGAGAGATTACCTTAGACTGCTTGAGTACATAATCAATATGAAACCTTTGTGGTTCACGCAAACCACTATGTACGATAAAATTTATTTTTGAAGTGAATAATCTTATGATCTCGCGTCAGCTATATGCTAGTAAACGTGACCGACTGTATTGCACTTGCGCGACTTGCGTCAGACTAGCGCCGCGTAGTATGGCGACCAGTGTACATGTAATATTTATATTGTGCAGCCTATCATATGTTTGATTAATAATAATAAAAAAGATTAATTAATAATTATTGTTCAGAGTGCCAATAGGTGTGAAACTAGACTAAAGTCAATATGTTCAATTTACAAATTATTTGATTTAATTTACAAAACCAAAAAAGAACACAGTTATTCCTTTGTTTTGAGTTTTCATTTCTGTCAGCAGGCCTTACAATTCGTTGTTTTTTTGTTTACGATCTATACAAAGTGATCCTGGTGCTGGGACAGGACTACTGTGCCCGAACAAATCGCGACCACTTATAATGGTGTCGTGACTCGGTATGAACAGGTAGCATAATTATACCCGACTGGACTACTGCCACCGTAGAAGTATTAATAGACTCGACATAGTGACTCTCTTTTGATTTATAGCGTTTCGGTATTAGACAATGTATAGCTTGCAGGCTGGCATGACAGCGGAAACTGACAAGGGTAGGTTTTTTGGATTGGTTTGTGTTTACAATGAAGTGTAAAGCAGTCACTTTGTCTCGCCTCAAATAAAAGAAATCGTACGGTATCCCGACTGAAGTATACTGTAACCGTACGTACGGAACTCTAAATAAAATTCTCATATGATAAATAAATTATATGGTTCCAGTACACGCGAATTTGATTGGTGGCAAACGTTTGCTGCATTTTGTGTATTACATACCTCGTTTATTATATATTTTGTTTGATACTTACTCAGTGCTCGTTGTTTAAGTGTTTTATTAAATTTGAGTATATTTTGGACAAGGTCTCCTGTATACAGTCGGTTCTAAGTAATCACAAACGGTATTTAATGGCCAGTAAATGAGTCTAAATCTTATGACAAAAATTTTATTTGTAGTAATCTTTAGGGTTACTTGATACAAGCCTTATTGTGTATTTATATATAATTGTCACACGCCCTTTATGGTTGAATTATAGCATAAAATCTTATTCATGGAAAATCACTTTGGCATTTCCGTTTTCATAGCATTCGGTGATATTATTTATATCAAATGTTTGTCAATCTAATATTGAAGTTATAAAATCTCAAAAAAAAAAAATGAATGATTACATTGTTTATTTTCTTAACAATCACAAGATTTTACTGTTTTATTAAAATTGACGTAGGTATAAAAAAATGGATGGACAGACTCCAATACCATTTGTCTCGATCATCACAAAGATTGGCTTCCTTAAGTGGTTTTAAAAAGTAAGGTTTCTATTTTAATCATTTACTATATATTATCTATACATATAATCAGAAAGTAAATGTAATGTACTTTTTAGATTTTTATAAAAAAAGATGTCGCAGGTGTCTAAGATTAAGTAATATAATACATTGCAATGAATTTTAGAAATATCTGTCTGTGTATATGAACACGTATCACTGCTAAAATGTTACTAATGATAAAACCTCTTCAAGAAAATCATAAAGCATATTTTCGAGTAACATTTAGTTTTTGTTACAATAAAATCAGTTCGGTCTATCAAAAGTTATTGTACTTTTAATGACGACGCGATTTAAGTACGAGAGAAATGTAGATAAGTAAATGGACTTAATAAGTTCAGATGATTTTATTAGTCATTGTTTTTATATAAGGTTTCACGCAGACGTAGTCGCGGGCACAGCTAAATACTGATAATTATTATTAACATTAGATTTTAAGGCCCGCTTGTATTGTTCGATTGAAACTCTCTGCCATCTCGAATACATGTATATATAAAACAATAATAAGATATATTGTCGCCGAATGTGCTCAGTTCCCGCCAGTTTCCGCGGAATGTAATTGGGACAGATCTATCGAGGTCGCATCCACTTGTTGCCATGGTTACGCTTCGATTCCGCTGAAACGCGCGCTACACTTGCTCAAATTTTCCGACCGGCCTTGAGGGTACATCTCGAGAGAGGTATATTTTCACGCTGTTCCATCGATCATTGTTGGCCCTTTTAATTTAAATGTAATATTAATGGAATTAAACATAACGGTGTAGAAAAGCATCGTGAAGAAATCTAAACGTTTGAAGAATATTCCTTTTTTATTTCATTTTTCACTATTAATCTACCAAATTATTACTGCCATTGTCGAGTAGGTAATAATATTGCAAGTTTCTTGTGGTAATTTCAATGTTCTTACAAGATGGTGGCTCCCTTGTTAAAACTTTCCATGGAGTTTTTGTAGCAAGTCAAAATTCATGCTCCGTGATATCTTTTTCCCATCCACTTAACTTGTGCACAATAATCGAACTATATTACGTAAAACACTACCAATATTACAAAATATATAGTCAAATAACACAAGATTACGAATAAAATATAGAAACTACTACATGACAGACCAAAATCCCGCCAAAAAATCAGAATATTGGTTAAAAAGCAACGTCTAATGTTTATCTGCTTACCCGATTTTGGTCTTTATAATTCGAAAATGACTGAACCTATTTACGTGACTAATTTTTTTAAATCCAAGTCTCTCCTTTCTCTGGTATTTAGTATATATTTTCTTAAATTAAGTAATATATTTAACAAGTTATGGGGTCCAAGGGTGTAATTAGACACAAAATGTATCATTATATTGTGTCGCCGTATTTTACCTAAACTATTAAACATTACTATTACTTCATATTATAAAACAAACATTTCAGCCACGTGTGTCTGTCTGTTCGCGATAAACTCAAAAACTATTTTCATGTGATTCTCACCAGTATACAAATTGATTCGCGAGGACGGTATAGGTATATAATTTGTCAAGGTTTTTTTTATTATCAGGTCGAGATAACGTCCGCAGGGCCCGCTAGCTGTATTATAAATAAACATTTCTAAAGAAATTGTTAGTAACATAAACATAGGTCACATGTTTCAATGACGGTAACTACTTTTATGTCAGCATAATTAAATATACGAGTATATGTCCTTTACGACTCGAAATTTGTTCACATTGCTTAGGTGAATATTGTGTACGAACAAGACTGCATAAAAGATTTGATATAAAATAAATTATACTTTACAATATAAAACTTTATTATAAAAACTTTAACTATAATTTTATCGATCACGCGAGCAATGCTGTGGGCACAGCTAGTTTACTATATAGTAAGAAAGTAGATAAAAATAGATCTCTTAATTTTTTATGTCGAAGTACAATGGTTCGGAGAGAGGTATTTTGCCAAACGATATTCATAAAAAAAAAATTATTCGTGTTTGGTTTTAAAATATAACACACCCAAAACATCGTAATAATATATACGAAATATTGTTTTAAAGTAATAATAAAGGAATTATTTATAACCAGGGTTTTACGACCGCTATAAATAAGAAAGGAGCGGCTCTTCAACCCTTGCGTACAATAAAACAATTAAAAAACGAACGAACACAATATTATGTAGAAATATTTGAACTCTCTAAAATTCCAATAACTGTTTTTGTATTTAGTTTCCCAAAGCTCCGTAAAAAGGTAAACGCACAACGTACTCGTGATTGTAGTGTTATGTAATTTACCGAATTTTATTATCAAATTTTGTTGGCTTTATCCCACGCTATGACTGGAATATATTATAACTCCTAAACTCCTCTCCATCAGCTGTCATCTCATATTCACACGTTTCCTACATCCTCAGTTATTTTACAAAACGTATTTATAAAAATTCGTGATTCCTGGTATTGTTTTGAAGTCTATACACAGGGATTTTGGGATAACAATTGTGTTAAAGTGAAGCATGTTTTTATTTTATTTAATAATTGGCAGACAATATTCTAGTAGATTATCTCTACTATTATAGAGTAGGTAATAATATGACAAGTATCCTGTGCTCATGTCAATGTTGTAACAAGATGGTGGTTACCTTGTTAGAACTTTCCAAAGCGTTCATATGACATCTCAGAATTCATGCTTCGGGGGGCTATTTCTCAGTCACTTCACACTTCATCAATAATCGAACTATATTACGTAAACTGCTATCAATATTATATAATATAGACGCAAACACCACAAGATTATGAATAAAATATAAAATCCACTACATGATATTCAAAGATCCCGCCAAAAACACGTGAAAGCATGTTGTTTATTCGAAACCTAAAAAAGTAAATTATGGAATACAATATCCCATTATTTTTTGTTTTCATTTACAGATGTCAAATTGTCAACTTGTGAGGTAATTTTCGTACTAGCCTAATAATTGTGTTGAATGAAGATTTTGTTAACAAAGTTCCTTTTTTTTTAAGAAAAGAATAATTATTGTCGCACTAAAAATATGTCGTCATCTTGTCACCCTTATCCTACCACTTCAGTTGAGTTTGCACAACATGTTTTTACTCTTCCATTCTCCCATATCAGGTGTCATACTATGTTAACCTACTACTTTTCAACTTCTCTGAATTTGCCGGCAATTATGAGAGTATTTAAATACAAATAGATAGATTTATTAAGATATATTTAGTCTATTGGTCATAATAGGCTCAATAATTACATCTTTATGTAACGCATTATTATAGAGGTAGAAACTTTTACGTTGGCGGCATTTATATTTACAGTCCGACAAGTGTCGATTACTATACAAAACCTTGACTTACACACCAATAAAATTGCTTAATCTATTGTTGTACTGTACGAAAATGTCATTTAGGAAGTAAATTATCGGAGCTATCTGTAATATAGCAGCCGCGAGGGCCTAGAGAATTATCAAACTGGGACAAGGTTACAGAGCGACCGACGAATCCTGGCCTCCGATATAGTACTACCCAGCTTCGGTTGTTCGGGGAAAATAGGAGGGGTCGCGCGGAGGGTAGGTCCAGATACTCTGGCGATGGTCCTTAACGTTTCGGGTGTAATGATAGCCGAATACGGCCGATGTTTGCCGAACAATAGCACTCGCGAAATTCGCCATTTCACTACTCTTGTTTTCGTATCAAAACAGTTGGTTAATGAAGTACTGTAGGTAAATAGCTTCTGTAAGGGACCTTTTTTCTTTTAGTAGTTTGATATACTTAGACAAAATAATCAGACTTCCAAATACGTGTGCGTACACGCATTTATGGAGCGCTAATGTATCGTGGTTAGGTAGCTCGTTTGAATAATTAGTTACGACTTGAATAGTGAAATTTACATACGAGATAATATACCAGGCCGATATTCGGGTATTTTGGCGATATTGTAGTGGTAGCCGTTTTGGCTGAGTGCCTCCGCGCTCGTCACTAATCCTGGTAAAGCTGTAAATGACCTTCTGAAACCTTCCGTAGTCCGGTGAAGCTGTTAAGACCTTGCTTGGTCAATAGCGTAGTCATAGTCTGTTCGAAAAAAAAAAAAACCTTCTGAAAGAAGAAAAAAGTTATTAATTTTATTATTGTCATAGTTATTTAACCTTAATTTTGTGTTCCTATTAAG
>MU159690.1:17662-43767 GCA_015888305.1 Antheraea pernyi
TCCCTACCTCTCCTACATACACAGGCTGGCAACGTACTTGCGACTCCCCTGGTGTTGCTAGTATCTATGGGCTATGGTGATCACTTAACATCAGGTGACCCACCTGTTCGTTTGCCTTCTCTTGAGGTAAAAAGAAAAAAAAAATCTACTTAATTAATTATCTTTGGATACACGAGTTTAAATAAATGTTGAATTATTTGAAAAACATAATATTTATTCATAGTACAACGGTAAAAGTTATAAGAAAAGGATTCTCATAAAGTACAATCAAATATCACGACAAGAGTTCATAATAATATTATTTTTCTCAAATAAGATAGCGTCCACAAAATTGATCCATTTAGAAAATATGCTTGAGTCATGATGAAATTAGGCACACCCTGTAGCGTTATTAATGAGTTTCCGATATTGGCCCCGCGCTGCCTCCGAATTTACCCTAAATTTTTGAAATAGACGTCTTTTTTACGTTCAGCATTTTTTTTTTGATATTTCCATCTCATTCTGATCGTTTTAATTTCTCAGTACGATTTATTATTATGAAGGGCAAAGGCTTGTATGACGTTATCTATTTTATATTCCTTATGTGTAATCTATGATTACTACGATACGACGATATGATTACTCTCTAAGTATTATATTGTACTATAAAATGTGACCGCGACATTGTCCGTGTGAAACCTTATGTAAAAAAAAGTGTGTGTGTACTTATGTACATGCCTTAGAAGTTATACTTCTTTCGCTTTATTCTACGTTTGTAGAAAAAACGACATTAACAATAGAAAAAAGGTATTTAATACTAGATTCGCTATTTACCAGTGAAAGTCCCATGACAATCGGTCTAACCATTTTGGAGAAAGCACTGTGGACGGTGCCACGATTAACAGCTAGTATAAACTAAAATTGCCTAAATTACTTTTTGTGAAGTCAGCTATCAGCGAGTGAAAGTTTCGTGAAAGCTGATCTAACCATTTTGGAGATAGCATTGCGGGTGAAACCACGGTTAACAGCTAGTATAAACTAAAATTGCTTGAATTACTTTTTATAAGATCAGCTATCTGCCAGTGAAAGTTATCTGAAGATCGATCTAACTGTTTTGGAGATAGGATTGCGGGCGAAGTCACGGTTAATAGTTAGTATAAACTAAAATTGCTTGAATTACTTTTTATAAGATCAGCTATCTGCCAGTGAAAGTTATCTGAAGATCGATCTAACTGTTTTGGAGATAGGATTGCGGGCGAAGTCACGGTTAATAGTTAGTATAAACTAAAATTGCTTCAATTACTTTTTATAATATCAGCTATCTGCCAGTGAAAGTTATGTGAAGATCGATCGAACCGTTTTGAAGATAGCACTGCGGGCGAAGCCACGGTTAACAGCTAGTATAAACTAAAATTGCTTCAATTACTTTTTATAAGATCAGCTATCTGTTAGTGAAAGTTTCGTGAAGATCGGTTGAACCGTTTTGAAGATAGTACTGCGGGCGAAGCCACGGTTAACAGCTAGTCTAAATTAAAATAGACTAAATTACTTGAAATGATGTCCGCTATCTGCTGGTGAAAGTTTGGTGAAAATCGGTCCAATCGTTTTGGAAATAGCATTGCAGACGAAGCCGCGGTTAATACCTAGTCTAATTTAGAGTAGCCTAAGAGACCCTCTGTAATTTCAGCTATGTGTCAGTGAAATTCCTGTCAAAATCGGTCTAGCCGTTTCAGAGATTACCCGAAACAAACAGACAGACAAATTTTTAAAATTTTCACGAAAATCGATAAAGTACAGGCACGTTAGATTTGCATTCTTATTATCTATATATTAATACGTAAAGCCTATACTTAATATCCCTTTTTAACGGAATTGGGCGAACGGATGAACGTGAAATTTGACATAGTTAAAGTTTATATTGAGGAGAAGTGCAGAAAGCTATTTATTTTATATAAAATGCATTAGAAGTACATTAAATTAATTAAAATATGCATTACTCACACTACTGCTTCAATTTTACACAACATATACACACATGTAAATAAAAAAGACATTTTGACATCTGTCAATAGAGGACTTCAAAAAAGGCTGTGAAGGAGGTTGCTATGCTCGACGATATGTATTATTTTACTCTTACGTTCCAATTACCCTTTTTAATTCTACATTCAACAATGATATTAACTCTAATAAAATTCAAACATTAAAAAATCAATGAACAATGGTCGAATGTCGACCACTGGGAGCCCACTAGTATATATAGATAGACAACTAAGGTTTTAAGAAACAACGATTTTTATAACAAATACGCGTTCTTACGTACATCGCGTTTCATACATAGATTCTTGCCATGGGGAAGTACAGCAAGCGGTGTGGAGCGTATGAAACAGATAGAGGAAGTAACATTATTTACAAAGAGAATTTGCAAAAAAGTATATTTTACAAGGTAGAATGGCGATCACCATGAGTTCTGTAATATTGTACTGTGCATACCATGCACAGTGCAGTTAGTTTGCCGTGCTACAATAATAAAAAAAATATCATCGGTAATGGACGCTGTAATGCCGGCATGAAAATCTGTTATCATCAGTCTGTAAGAGACCCACAGTAGGGCAATAAGCCTTTTCCCGAAGGAATATATGGGCTTTCACTACGCCAGTGCACGACGTGATTTGAAACTCGAAGAAATCCAGCAGTACTTTATTTTCCCTTATATCAACTACAAGAACATTTCTTAGGATCACATAATGTTAGTGTTACATAGCGTTAAATTACTAAAACGTAGTCCGGTGAAGCTGTTAAGACCTTGCTTGGTCAATAGCGTAGTCAGTTAAAAAAAAAAAGTAAATGTAAGCGAGTAGAAAAAATGTGTATAGAGTGTGTATATAAACGTTTACATGTGTGTGTATATGTATAGACTTATTTGTGAAATCATATTACTAACAATTTTAGCTTATAAGTTTGAATATATACATATACAGCCCGCTAAGGCTTGTAAAACACGCTGTATAATCGTTTTCTGGCTATCAAGTAGCCACTGTAAAAGTACTTGCAAAATGTACAAAAGAATTTTAAAATATACATTTTTTGTATTTTGAAATTCGTAGGTACATGCTGGGGTTTGAACCGATGGATGTTGCATTGGTCAAGTCACTCGGCCACCAGGACAAAGCTCGGTGGCTGGAAGACTATACGTCGTCGGATCCTGATACGTGACAAAGCAATAGAGTTTTTTCTATAAATGGTTTATTGTCACGGGTTTCGTAGTCGCGATCTTACTTATTGAATATCTACTTAGCCAATATAGGAACCTAACTATACATAATAACGGGTGTTACGTCTGCCGTACGATGCTGGCGACAAGTTCGCCACGATTGTCATTTGTCATAAAATAGAGGCTTAATATATAGTTTAATAATATTAAATCCCGCGTGATTTACACTACTTACAGATAATGCCCAACTTTAGGGACTTGGCCCGTATTTGCCCGCTTAGCTAGATCCCGTGGTCGACCGCAAAGCCACAACGAACCCCGGCCATTTTAATCCTATGAATGTCTTAGTTCGTATGCATAATTCGTAGACCTATAATGCCTCTTTGAGTGAATTAGAAAAGTGTCCTAACTAATATTATAAATGTGAATATGAGTTTGTTTGTTTAGCACTTTTTAGGGGTGTTTGTAGGGGTTTAGCTCTTTAGTTGTTTGTTTAGGATGTAAGAGGTGTCGATGGGGTGTAAGGTGTGTCGAATTAAATCATAAGACTTGAGCCTCCCAAGCCAACCTCACCTGCATGTGGTGCCCCCTCCTGAATAACGAACGAGGCAATGGTGAAAGCGGGGTGGTAGGGTTTTACAGCCTGACTGGGTCGCAACCACCATGTATATAGCGAAAAAGCCCGTCATAGTGATTTGCTTCTGCCGGTCGCATTTCGGGATCAGCCTGTGCATATCCATAATTTCGCAGGCCGGCATGACAGCGGCGACCGGCGATGGATAGTGTGTCTGTCGATGGTCGCCATTGTTTTTGGATTGTACTGTGCTTTCCATCAGGCACAGAACAGTCACTTTGCCATACTACAATAAAAAAAAATTAGTCTTTCACGCCTTAGTATTCAATCGACCATCATAAAATCTAGTGTACACATTGATAGGAGTATACAAAAGGACGAAGGGTACTTTTCAACCTGAAAAACTACCTTTTGCGAAGTATAGCTGAAATCTAAATTAACGCGGTCGAACTCACGTGAATAATTGTGGGTGAATCCTAAATTAATTTCATTGTTGAAGAAAGATTATAAATATGAAGTTTAAGATGAAATGTGATAAAGTCCATGTAGAAAATCACAAACAAAAATAAAGAAAGATTCTAAGTTTTAAAGAAAAATGTAGAGCTTATTTTTCACTCGACGACAAAAAGCATTGAGATATTTAAGTTCAGCTCCAAAGCCGGTCCATTCACTTGGAGTGATTAATTTAAGGCATTAGATAGTGCCTGAAGTCCATTCGAGACCTAATGATGGTATAGTTTAGAAGCAATTGATCTGTGGCGAACACTTATATGTATTCACCGTTCACATTTTTATAGTAGGATATTTACCTCTAAAATCAGTATCTTAAAACTTAACACTAATTTATAGGCAAAGCAAGAATATATTTTTTTATGTCATAGCAGGCAAACGAACACGTTGGTCACCCGATGTTATGTGATCACCACCGTCCATTGCAACAGCTGTTGTCGCAAGTGCGTTGCCAGTCTATGTTTGGGGGAGGGGAATAGAGAAGGGGGAGTAGTGGAGGCGAATTGGGCTTCCAGCGCTCTCACTGGCCGAACGAAACGCAACAATGCAAGCACTATTACTTCACGTCGGTTTTCTGTGAGAGGGTGGTAGTACCCCGGAGAAGCCAACCGATACATGCTGAAAACAGTAATAGCTTCAGCGTGGCTCTACCACCTATAGTTTAACATGAGTTAAAGGTATACGCAAAATTGAAGATAGTATATTTTTTCAGTATCATATATTGCTAATGCTAACTAAACCTCATGAGATACATGAACAAAAAGTTTTTGCTACATTTCACATGGACAAAGTCGCGGGTAACACTTAGTTTTTGGCTGATAAAATCAATTTAATAATAGGTTGTTTAGAGTCGTCGAATCTTTATTAATTACTATTTATTTATGTATTAATCCATTTTTTATTTATTCAGGAAAACTTACAGGTAACACTAATGAAATAACAAACAGTAACATAGAAAGGCTAATTACAAGTGTTCACTTATACAAATATAAATAAACAAAGAAAAACGCAGCTATGAATACAAATAAACATAAAAAGAAGTGTGTGTACTTATGTGCACGCGTTAGAAGTTATACTTCTTTGGCCTAACAAGATAAAAATCTTTTCAAAAATTTTATCTTTCGCCTTATTCTACGTTTGTAGAAAAAACGACACTAACAATAGAAAAAAGGTATTTAATACATTGAAAGTTTTAATACAAAGAAATACAAACAACAAATACAAAGAAACAAAATGTTGACTATAGCTAACTTCAGGGTGTCGGTTTTTCGTGACGGTGAGCGCGCGCGTCGTAAAAATTTACTCTCATCATTTTTCCCTAACGTGTCAAAAGAAGTATAACTTCAAAAACATAATGGTTACATAGAAAATTTAGCATTAATGAAGAAAATCCTTAGACAAAGTTTGTCTACAGCATGTTATGTCAGTTGAACATAACACAATTACAATTATATATATAATATTGAACCCATACAGTATTTTTCTTTATTAACTTGACCGTGGCTGTGATTATGATACTATGAACCCAGTCAGTTAATTATTAACAGCATAATAAATCCCTTATAAAATAATTACGTTCAAATGTTATTAGTCAATCGGCTTCAATTAAGGAGAAGGTCTCCGTTAAGGCGGGGTTACAGTGAATCTTCTGTGAGCAAAATCCACTCGCCACGTAGAATGGCGTTTATATGAACCCTCGGGGCAATTGGCACTCGTCACCGTTTAACGTGATTAACTATTCGGTACTGGATTACTCCATAATTAAATGGGTTTGTAACGGTTTGTGTTTTCGTGGTATTAAGTAATTTCAACTATATTCTATACTAGTTGTGCCCGCGACTCCGTCCGCCTGGGACCAAATGTAAAAAAACGGTGACTAATAAAGTCATCTGAATATATTAAATCCATTTATTTATCTACTTTTCTCTCGTACTTAAGTCGCGTCGTCATTAAAATTAGAATAACTTTTAATAGGGTAAGCCAATTTTAATGAAACTTAGACTAAATGATACTCGAGGACATGCTTTATAATTGTATTCAGTAAATGTATTTTGTTACTTATTCCAAGATACCTTCATCAATTTTTTTCACAAAAATCTCAAAAGTTACATTACATTTACATTCACACGTTACATTTACATTCACACGTTACATTTACATTCACACGTTACATTTACATTCACACGTTACATTTACATTATTATTATATGTACATTAGGGTGAGTAAAAAAAAATCAAGTATTTTTTTGGATCCAACACACGAAAACTTGTTTCTAGCTACCTCTAGAAAGTGCTTACTAAATCTGAGCTCTTAATATTAACGGGAAGATTATACTCATCATAGTTTTCCATTTTTAATTTAGTCTCATATGAAAATGGTCATATCTTATCACCAATTGTTCATTAAACTAGTTGCATCGTCAATATTTATAGGAAATTGAACGCTCTACAGAAATGGTCTCTTATACTTTTTTCATTAATCGAACCATTTAAAAGATATTCAAGGTCAAAGATTGAAGTATTTTAAGAAAAATAACTTTTTGTTTGAATTTTGTAACTTACTAAAAAATAATTATTGTCAAATGAGTTTCAATTATTTCTATAGGAAATTTAACGCTCTACTCTCTCTCTCGCTCTACGCTCTATTTCGAAGATATTCGCAGTAGAATCTACATATATATATATAGAAGATGGTTATACTATATCTAATTCTGATGTATTCCGTTTTAAGGCAAAGACTTTTATCATATTTTATTTATTGTTTCAGGGTTAATATAAGACAAATGGAATTGAAGAATATGAAGGTATGTGTTATTATATTATATTTTATGACAAATTATATATTTTCACCACAATATTGAAATTATTGCCGAAGAATATTATACATTTGTTTATTTCAAAGCATATATAATACATATCAAAACCCAAGACGCACACTCTCGAATAAAAGTAGCGCTCAAAACAGCCGCAAAAACTTCCCAATATACATGCGTACTTATATTTTAGTAATGCGATTAACTTATCCTTTTGCAAATTCAGCCTCAACTGAATTATTTAAAGTTGTTTTTACAAGGGTGCAAGCCACGCGAGACTATTTGGAATGACTGCATAATGCACTCATTTTCGTATGCCGGCTATGAGACGTTGAGTGTGCATATTGGTCTTTTGTATATCAATGCTTCAAACCCATAAAATTACCACGAATGTTACATATTGAAATATTTTTATATAATCTATTTTACTATAGTTTTTCACGTATATATCGGCATATAAAATTATTACGGTTAGATATTTTAACGCTGAAAATAAATTATTATTGGTAGATACAAGGGCGTGCGAAATGAATTCGGAATGTAGTTCGATTTGTATATTTTTGTCATGTAAGGAAAAAGCGTTACCCCATGGGACTGTTTATGTCTGTACTCTATATCTTTCTATTTTCTATAATTATTTCAATACATTTAACGTGAAGTAAGGAATCCAATTAAAAAAGGGTTATTAAATATTTTACGAAAAATATTCATTCATTATTATATGGACACTGTCAAGTAATGAATTATAATAGTTTTTTTTTGTAAACAAAAGATATCCTATTGCTTTTTTGTACCCTTGAAAATGTATATGCAAAATTTAATAACGATTGGTTGAGTAGTTTAAGCGTGAAAGTTTAACAAACAAACTCACATTCGCACAATCTATAATATTATCGTCGAGTTTTTTTACTATTAAATATTTTTTGAAGATTTATTATTAGTGTAATTAATTGTTAAAGTATGATTAATTAGGTACACCTAATTGCCGCCATTTATCGTTACTAAGGAAAATGTAATTATATACAGGTAGTGGTTTTCAGAATAATTTATGTTAATAGGTGTTAAGAAAACTACAGACAAATAAGTACTTTAATTAGCTTTAATATATATTATAACTAGCGGGTCCGGTGGCCGTTATCCAGCCCTGATAATATTAATTTTTCTAGGTGGTAGAGTCACGCTGAAGCTATTACTAGTTTCAGTATGAATGGGTCGGCTCGCCCGGGGTAGTACCACCCTCTCATAGAAACACCGACGTGAAGTAATAATGCTTGTATGGTCGCTTTTCGTTCGGTTAGTGAGAGCGCCGAAGCCTCATCTCTCCTTCCCTCCCTGCACATCTCCTCCGTCCAGTGCCCCTCCCCGTCATCTCAAACGCAGGCTGGTAACGCACTTGCGACTCCCCCTGGTGTTGCTAGTGTCTATGGATGGTGGTAATCATTTAACATCAGATAACCCACTTCGTATGCCTCCTATGACATAAAAAAGACATTGATAAATATTGGTTTTTGCAGTTCTTGAGTTTATCGCCATCAGACATCATACAAACGTAGCGGAGGACTTTGTTTTATAACATGCAGTGATAGTATACAGTAAAATAGCATATATGCACGCGGTATCGTTTTTTGGTTTTGAAGTATAGTTTTATCGGAAAACCTTGACATTTTTTTTTAAACCTGACCGCAAGCTTTACCGAACGGCAACGGCTTTGACATTGTGACTCGTTACTTTTTTGTATGACGAAAAATGGTGGGCATAAACACTGTGTCGGATAGAGTAGGAGTGAGAAATGAGACACATGGTTTTCTCCCTTTATTTTTAACAGTTTCATTTCTAACGTGTATGGACTACATACGTTCCTACGTACATATTTATTTTATTATTTGATCAATTATCGTGGTGATATTAGTTAAAATTTATATTAATTGATCCAGTGTCGAATTAGAATAAAATAGCATAAAGTCAATGAAACAAAACTTGATATAACGATTTTCAATGTTAATAGTTGTGTTGGAGTTGATCCCATAATATTAAAAACAAAGTCCTTTGTCACGTCTGTCCGTCTGTCTGTTCGCGATAGACTCAAAAACAACTGAACGGATTTTCATGAGATTTTCACCAGTAGATAAAGTTATTATTATTATTATTTTTATGTCATAGGTGAGCAAACGAACAGGTGGGTCACCTGATGTTAAGTGATCACCGTCCATGGACACTAACAACACCAGAGGAGTTGCTAGTGCGTTGCCACCCTTTGGGAGAACGGATTAAGGGAGGGAGAGGGAATGGAACGAGGAGAGGGGAGGGTAGGTGGGCCTCCGGCGCTCTCACTGACCGAACGAAACGCAACAATGCAAGCACTGTTAGTTCACGTCGGTTTTCTATGAGAGGGTGGTACTACCCCGGACGAGCCGATCCATTCATGCTGAAACCAGTAATAGTTTCAGCGTGGCTCTACCACCATTAAAATTAATGAAAAATATTAATGAAGAAGGTTCTAGTGTATGGCTTTTTTATTATCAGGTCGGGACATCATCCGCCGGGCCCGCTTTTAATCTGATCTGATTATATACTAACCTACAATGTTTTAAATATATGTTCTTATATGTCATTGTTTGAGTACTTAAAACCTGAAAGCCTAACACACAAATATATAAGTATATGTCGTGGCGCAGACAATAGCCCTAAGTAGTCCTAACTTCCTAAGTAGTATTATAAATGCGAATGTATTAGTTTGTTTCGTTTTCACGCTTTCACTACTCAATCTACCATCTTGAAAGTACCTTTCAGCTGAAAAAAACCTGTTCCCGAGGAATAGAAACCTACGACTGTTTTATACAAATGAATAACATGTACCCTGGAGCGCAAAAAAAGGGATCTGTGATATTCCGAAAAAAAAATTTATTGTTTGAGTTCTTAAAACCTGAAAGCCTAACAAACAAAGAGATAAGTGTATGTCGTGGTGCAGACAATAAACCTAAGTAGTTCTAACTTCCTAAGTAGTATAAATGCGAATGTGTTAGTATGTTTCGTTTTCACGCTTTCACTACTCAATCTACCATCTTGAAAGTACCTTTCAGCTGAAAAAAACTTGTTCCCGAGAAATAGAAACCTACGACTGTTTTATACAAATGAATAACATGTACCCTGGATCGCAAAAAAAGGGATCTGTGATATTCCGAAAAAAAAATTGTTTTAAAAAATAATTACATTATCACAAGCAAAGCTGCGGGAATAGCTAGTATTTAACACTCTGAAATGTACTCTGTTTGCTAGTAGAAGCTTCGTCAAAATCAGTTCAGTCTTTATATAATTAAAGTGATAAAACGAGCGAAGACGCGGAAAAATCAAGTATCTAATGTTCTGAAATGTTCTATAATTATATGCAAAAGCTTCGTCAAAATCAGTATAATGAAAGTGATAATAATACATTATGGTACAAGTGTGTGATTTTTGCACAAATTTCCTTTTTGTATTATATGGCTTTTTTTTTGCTTTCCGCAGATAGCGTTTTAGCCACGTATAAAATGGGGAATTTAAAGTTTTCTTTATTACAGAGAAAACAAAAGTTATATTTGAGTGAAAGTTTTATTTATTAAACACGTGCAAATATCTAATGTTCTGAAATGTTCTATAAATATTTGCAAAAGCTTCGTCAAAATCAGTAAATAAGTGATAATAGTACATTATGCTACAAGTGTGTAATTTTTGTGATTTTTGCACAAATTTCCTTCTTGTTTTATATGGCTTTTTTTTGCTTTCCGCAAATAGCGTTTTAGCCACGTATAAAATGGGGAATTTAAAGTTTTCTTTATTACAGAGAAAACAAAAGTTATATTTGAGTGAAAGTTTTATTTATTAAACACGTACAAGTTGAAATTATCTATTTAAATACGAAGTTGTATTAAATGAGCAAGTAATAGGTACATTAATTTATTTGTTCTATTGATCATTTTTTGTATCGAAACTTTTTTAAGAACAAAGCAACTCGACCAATAAAATAAAAAAAGCAAACTCTATAACTCACAGTTTGATTACAGGTGTCATTATGTGCCTCATTGCGGTGATATTAGAGCCACTTTATGAGCAAGTGTTATGAAAAACATATTATACATTCTAAGTTCTAAACACACAAACACTAATTGAAATATGTAAACCCGTTACAATACATTAATTTATTTCCTTGATAGAGCACAAAGGTTCACATTAACCGCACAACGTCTACCGATGTGCTTACCGACCAACTTATCTCTAACTTAACCGAACTTAGGGTATTTATTCACTGAAACTTTAGTTCGGTGAACTTTTAAAGTACTTTACCCCACTAGAACCCAGTTTGTTGTAACAAAGGTAGTTCCAACTTGTGTCTAACAAATGGCCATCCTAGTGGAATTAAATGGTGAGGAAACGTGGCTAACATTCGGGCCACTTGTTATGCTAATATTTGGCCTCGAGAGATGACAAATTGTGGTGCATTTATACAAAAAAAAACTCTACTTATACCGTAACTGTGACAAACGGTCTCTTGAGATGAGTTTATATCTACATTTTTTCGTGTACTGAATATATTTGTTATGTCATATATCAAAAGGTCAAGATTACAGAATCCTTTGAAAGTTTAAACAAAGTATTTGTTACTTTTTGCATCCTTTTATAGCGTAATTATAGTGTAGAAGTTTTATTGTAAAATGAAGTATGGCCTTGATAATAAAAGTGAACGCGTGTAACCGTCACACGTGATTGAAGTAAAACTTTTTAAATATTTTTGATTTCGTCAATAAATAGATTATAAAAAAATCAATCAAGCATTAACAGTATACTTTAACAAAACAGTAATTATTTTTTATACGGAATCTTAGAACCCATCTTAACAGATATTGTACTGTCGTCACAATACCCATGCCATCCTCTGTTGTATACCATACTGTTTTCTTCCTACCATCTCTTTCACTTGCTCTCTTGACTTATTCATAACGAAAATCTCTTTCACTTCATCGTTCACTCTATAATAATAACAAAGCTTATTCATTACGAAAATCTTCTGTTTATAATAGGCAAAGGTCATCCGTTCATACAGCCTACACGTATAATTATTTTATGGAGACTATATTTATTATATTTGATTTACCAAATTTTCATATAGTTTTGCAAACGTTATTCTGACCATTGTAAAGATTTAAGAAGTATTTAGAAAGTATTTATACGATTTTTATGGCAACATTTTTATATAGACTTCTGTACTACGTTTCTGAATACATATTCAATCCTTAACAAAGTACTGCCTTCAGTTTGAAGTTTGTTTATTACATAAGCATCTACTTAGAAACTGTTTAGCTAACCCATTATTTATTTAAGCGCAATCGTGCAAACATGGATTTCCAGGGAGAGCTGTTAGTGTTATATAATATCTAAAGGAAGTAATTACTTCTTAGTTAATAATTTAAAAGGCCTTTATAATTACTGACATCCTTAATGTACTCAAGAAATAAGAAACATTACTACATAATTTTGATTGTGATATTAGACTGTGTTTCTTCAGTAGTTCTTTTCTTTTTTCCGACGGCAAATGTTGTCTGAAACGTCCCAAAAATATTCCCGGAAAATAAGTACTTTTCCTGATTGTAAAGCAATCACTTTTTTTCTTTTTTTTATATCATAGGAAGCAAACGGACTAGAGAAAGTAATTATTTCTTAGTTAATAATTTAAAAGGCCTTTATAATTACTGAGATCTTTAATGTACTCAGAAAATAAGAAACATTAGTACATAATTTTAATTGTGATATTAGACTGTGTTTTTTCAAGTGTTCTTTTCTTCGTTTCCGACGGCAAATGTTGTCTGAAACGTCCCAAAAATATTCCCGGAAAATAAGTACTTTTCCTGATTGTAAAAAGATCACTTTTTTTTCTTTTTCTTTATATCATAGGAAGCAAACGGACTGGTGGGTGACCTGATGTTAAGTGGTTACCGCTGTCCATAGACACTGTGATTTTTTTTAAACTGTACTTACCTTTATTTTTCTTTTCTAATCAACCTTTTAGAGCCGCTCCCACGGTCCGCCCGGCGGAATACCATACCATACCATAGAGGGACATACCGGGTACACACTGGCTGCCCCTCCTCGTCCGCCGGACCTGTGCAATGAGGAGATGGGCCCCCCGACCCATCCCCTCAGGTCCGGCTACGGTAGCAGGAGGAGTTGGGCGAAGCGCCTTCTCCTCCTGCCTGTCCTCCTTTGGCGGAGACGGCCACTTTGAGGGTCTGTCTCGCGGGCCCTCTCCGCCTCCTCCTTAACCCTAACAAAAAACCATTGTGTGTATCAAATCAAATAAAATAAAAAACCACTTTATTCTATTTAGGCCCTAAGGAAGCACTTATGAACGTCAAAACTACCACCGGTTCGGAAAACAACCCAGTCATCGAGAAGAACCGGCAAGAAGCTCGATCTAGTTTATCTTTTAACGAATATAATATTTAGAATAATAATATATTCTATAATTATAATAGTAAATGTCAAAAACGTTTTTAATGGATGCATAGAGATTAGTCAATTCCAGACATCACCATCGTTCACATATTGATCCATTTATCAGTGTGTAAATGAGACGGAAGCGACACTGCTTTGGTTTACCTGTATTAAATTATATATAAATGATAACGTTCATAAACTAAATACAAATATACACTTTTACTAATTTTAGTAAACTAACAGACCCACACAGACACTTATACATATAAATATCTACGAGTATATTATGTTTAACGTGTAACGAAATTTTTGTCTTACCGTGCCATAAGGAGCTAAACTTCTGCTTTGGTTTACCTGTATTAAATTATATATAAATGATAACGTTCATAAACTAAATACTGATATACACTGTTACGCATTTTTGTAAACTAACAGACCCACATAGACACTTATACATACTTACATATAAACATAAATACCTAAGAATATATTATGTTTTACGTGTAACGATATTTTTGTCTTACCGTGCCATAAGGAGCTAAACTTCGATACACTTTTAAGAGTTTAGAAAATAGAGGAGTAACATATTTAAAGAAAATTAAATATATTGATTAATAAGATTCTTATTATACTTTTCAACAATTTAAACAAAATCAAATATAAATGACAATAAAATTATTTAAAACTAGCTTTCTAACTTCGTCCGTGTGAAAAACATAGTTACTTTGGGCAAACGCTTTGGAAACATTCTTTATTTGTAATCCGCTCCTATTGGTTTTGGTGTAATGATCTATATCCTATAACCTTCTTCGATAAATTAGCTATATAGTACTGAAAGAATTTATCAAATCGGACGAGTAACATAGTTCCTGAGATTAGCACGTTCAAGCAAACAAACTCTTCGGATTCATAATATTAATATAATGTAGATTAAGTGATTTATATGTCCTTCATTGGGCATTAAAAAATGACAAAGGGTCAATAGAATAAAAAAAAAGTATCCTAGAACCGTCTAGAAAAAATCCTATGTCCATACGTTTAGTAGTTTTTAGCGATTGAGTCTCAAAGGAAATGTATTTTTATATTGTATAAATTATACGAGCCTTTGTAAATTATTAACATAGCTTTTCCTTTCTAAGAAAATGTAATTGGAGACATTTTATTTCAGTAAAGAAGGTAATCAAGTTTAACGAGAAAGTAAGATTTGAAGTCCTAATAATGTATAAAGGCTAAAGTCAAATTTTACAAATGTAATGAAAGCTAACTCTTATAACATTTCTGATCTTAAGTTGTGAACTTGAGATAACACGCAAACGAATTTTTGGGCTTAGCATAAATATCGTTTAAAATACTTGCAATGTATTACATCTATTTTTCGTAATTTATATGAATAGTTACTCAAAACAGTTTCAAAAGTTGCGATGTGTGGTTATTTGTAACAGAAATAATTAAATTAGCTTTCTGACTGTGCATCAAATGGTCGGTTTCAGTTATATTAGAACGATTTTCCTACAACAATAGTCAGTTCGAGAAAAAAAATACCATTCTGAGATGTCACAAAAATGGCCTGGGAAGTTCTAATAAGGGGGCACCATCCTTTTAGAACATCGAAATTATCACAAAATACTAGTAATATTATTACCTACTGGACAATAGCAGTAATAATCCAGAAATTGGTTACTAAAAAAAATTACAACTGTCGAAAGACGTATAGTTTTTTGAGGATGAATTTTTAACTTAGGATGGTAGTAAGCCATGCAAGTACTACAAAAAACCTTGTCAATATATATAGGGCATAAGCCTTCATCACGATGTTTTCCTTCATCAAAAGTAATCTTGCTTCCTTGAAATACTTGAACTTATGTCAAATTATCAAGCTTTAGAATTTTTATTTAATTGTAGCGGTACCTAACAGTACTTAATATATAGGACTTGCATGTAGAAGATATTTCTATAAGATTAGATTGGTCTATTTAAAACACTGTACAATATACTGTTGTTCATTGGTCAGTGGTAGGTCATTGGTAAAACTAATACACTACGCAACACGAACTAAAGCTTTCTAGATCACTATTTAATTTAAAAATAAAAGATAATTATTTTAAATGGTGTAGCTTGGTTTAGTGGAATATTAATCCAATGTCTCCAGGTACGAACCCGGCATGTATCAACTTAGTAATACTATCGGCTGACGTTGAAGGAAAATATTGTGAGGAAACCTGAACCTGGGAAATGTTTTTGTAGTAGTACTGTATGTGAGTAAAAATAAAACTGATTAATCCCATACTTTCCTTCCAGAAGAGGCCTATAATCCTGTACTGAGTCTCCTGCAATCTGATGATGGTTAATAAATTTAATACACAACACATATACAATCGTGTATTTCCTTATTAACATATTGTTAGGATTATTTTTCCATCCAATATCGCTTCACATTAGTATTCAAGCAAATTTTCAATTACGTCTCGTATTTGATTCGAAAACATGGCGCGTACGAATTCATCCAATATTTCAACTGACAATGAGTATTCCGTTGACATTCTAAACATATTGCGCCACGAATTATTTCCATTTACATTTTCACCCCGAATAGATTCGTTTATAGGAGAGTTATAAAGCAAATCATTTATAATCTTCTGTATTAATACTTTATTTTTTAATTCATGTTTAATTTTTTTAAGTTATTTGAATTTGTTTATCGACACAATTAAATTGACAGGATTTAATCTTGTTCCAAACCATCCAATATCATATTTTGTTCTACATTATCGTATCTATTAGCTAAGAGAGTGCGTATAATAAATACCACGCCATCATACATATAGTTTTATCTCATGGGGTTTTTTTGTATTGTTTTTAAAATTTCTACTGCCAACAGCTGGCAGTTGTTTTATACAAGCCTGGACGCATGTTATTGCATGCATTTTGTTGTGGTTATACAAATTACAAGAGAGTATAAAATTTGAAACGGTTGCTATAGCTAAAATCAGATGCAAAATCTAAATAATGCAAACAACATTACGTCACGCTGTATTCTGCCAAACAAATAACTTTTTATCCAGAATATTTCCTGACCCAAACACATGTGAAATTTGCCTCTGTTCTCGATACCGTAATCAATTCCCCTTAAAAATCATCCAATATTTCAACTCGTAGCAGGGATTCCGTTGATCAAAGTCTCTTGAAACCCTTCAAATGTTGTCAATTTATTTCTTCCACGCTAGTGCGTACCAGCGGATAAACTAGGCAGCCGTTTCTGAATATTTTATTGGTTAAGTTTGAATTGTAATATCTATCGGTGGTCTGCCTTCTGATTAAATCCATGGAAGTTGAAATGAAGATAAACTTAAATTGTTACTAGTTTGGTCTGGTTGAGGTTATGTAAGTTCATATATATAGTAGCAAAAGTGAACCGTTGTCAAAAATAATACGATTATCAATGGGATCCAAAATGAGTCTATAATCAACTGAGTTGTTGTTTGTTGATGATACAAGCATTGTCGGAATAAATTATTTTTAGAAATAGAGACCACACATATCGGTAAATGCTTTTTTTTTCGAACTGACTACGCTATTGACCAAGCAAAGTCTTCACAGCTTCACCGGACTAGACGATAAAGGCTTTTAAACAGAGCGAAGGCTTATGAAGAACTATTAAATACAACTGAATACGTGAAACGTGAGATAGATAACAGTGACGTGCCTTAGGGCTTTCATTCAACATTTCATAGCAGATAATGTTGATATTTATCTATCTATATCTATAGGTACATATAATAATAATGTAAAGTTAACGTGTCCGTACTTTTTCGAGTTTCGAGAAACAAATTGTTGCAGGTATCTGTAAGTAAGTAATAGAATGTAAGTATATATGTAATAAATATAATGTAATAGAGTGTAAGTAATAGAATACATTTCAATCATTTTACGACGCAGCATAAGTACGAGACAAAAGTAGACAAGTAAATGGACTTAATACATTCAAATGACTTTATTAATCACTGCTTTTACTTTCTATCAACAATAACTAGATAACGGGTCGGCGCAAAAAATACGTCTCGGTAAATAAGAGCTCACTTAAAATGCCCTTATTTTGTTTAGTTTGTTTGAAACACAGCCAACGTAAGCCTGTTTCACATGCTGCAGTGTATTCAAAAGATGCAAAAATAATACCCGAAAAAGCAATTTAACGGCCAGAGTATCATACTTTCGCTAAATACATGTTGAATAAGTTATATTTTAAGCTTTAAACTAACTAATAATATCAAATTTTGAACAAAATTACCGATTTTAAACCTGTGATACAAATGTTTGGCCTCACCAGACACAAACACGCACAATAACGGGAAAACGTACTTTATTCATTACGTGTTAAGGTTGAATTCACACTAAATGTTGTTTATGTTGTCTTTTCATTTGTGAAGGGAGTAATTTATTACTTTGCTCGTTTTATCGTAAGTATTAGATAATATTTTGAACATTTGTGACTTTATTACAAGGTGTTATGGTTGTAATTAGGTTGAACTTAAAACAGTTTTAAAACTTTTTTTCTCCTTTTCTTAGTAAACAAATAGCTACACATAAGTATATATTTACGCGGAAGGCCTTTAGCTTCGATTTGTACGTGACCCTTTATCTAGTTATTGTTGATCGAAGGCTTTTATATAAGCTTCCTCCCAGATGAAGTCGCAGGCACAGCTAGTCTAGAATAATATTATAAAGAGGTGTAGTTTGAGAATGCATTTGTACGAGGACTTCAAAATACTAGCAGGGTAATGATTACAGACTATGTTTTAATATTTTTACATTCTGTATTATAATTAACACGTATGAACTCGCGGGTTATATCTAGTATTTATATATGTACTAATTGGTAAACTAAAAATGTGGTTTTATGTACGCGATAGACCTTCTAAACTGCTAGTCAGATTAAAATATTTTTGTTCCTTAATTGTATACTAGCTTTTGCTCGCGGCTTCAATCGAGTTGTTGTAGATTTGATCTATCTCTCTGGAGTATTTTTTTTTTCTGGATAAAAGTACCGTATGTACTTTTACCCTATGGACAGGACATGTTGCAAGGATCCAACCGGAAAGGTGGACTAAAGTTGCTACGATGTAGACGGGTCCAATTGGAAAAAGAAGAATAAGTAGCCGTAACACAAGACGGTCAGACGACCTTCGTAAAATAGCAACAGATTAGCCCAACGCAGCGAAAAACAGAGATACATGGCAGGAGCTGGGGGAGGCCTTTACCCGAGAGAACCAAACCAAAATAGATTATAATCTATACTAATATTATAAAGAGGTAAAGTTTGTGTAGTCCGGTGAAGCTGTTAAGACCGTATTAGGTCAATAGCATAGTCAGTTCGAAAAAAAAAAGGTAAAGTTTGTGGTGTTGTGAGTTTGTGACGTTGTAGGGGGTAATCTCATGAACTACTGTACCGATTTGAAAAAAAATTCCAGCGTTATAGAGCTCATTTATCGAGGAAGGTTATAGGTTATATATTATCACGCAAAGACAAATAGGTTCGAGAAAAAAAAGAAGAAAAAAAGCTTTTATATAAGCTTCCACCCAGATGAAGTCGCAGGCACAGCTAGTCTAGAATAATATTATAAAGAGGTGTAGTTTGAGAATGCATTTGTACGAGGACTTCAAAATACTGGCAGGGTAATGATTACAGACTATGTTTTAATATTTTTACATTCTGTATTATAATTAACACGTATGAACTCGCGGGTTATATCTAGTATTTATATATGTACTAATTGGTAAACTAAAAATGTGGTTTTATGTACGCGATAGACCTTCTAAACTGCCAGTCCGATTAAAATATTTTTGTTCCTTAATTGTATACTAGCTTTTGCTCGCGGCTTCAATCGAGTTGATGTAGATTTGATCTATCTCTCTGGAGTATTTTTTTTTTCTGGATAAAAGTACCGTATGTACTTTTACCCTATGGACAGGACATGTTGCAAGGATCCAACCGGAAAGGTGGACTAAAGTTGCTACGATGTAGACGGGTCCAATTGGAAAAAGAAGAATAAGTAGCCGTAACACAAGACGGTCAGACGACCTTCGTAAAATAGCAACAGATTAGCCCAACGCAGCGAAAAACAGAGATACATGGCAGGAGCTGGGGGAGGCCTTTACCCGAGAGAACCAAACCAAAATAGATTATAATCTATACTAATATTATAAAGAGGTAAAGTTTGTGTAGTCCGGTGAAGCTGTTAAGACCGTATTAGGTCAATAGCATAGTCAGTTCGAAAAAAAAAAGGTAAAGTTTGTGGTGTTGTGAGTTTGTGACGTTGTAGGGGGTAATCTCATGAACTACTGTACCGATTTGAAAAAAAATTCCAGCGTTATAGAGCTCATTTATCGAGGAAGGTTATAGGTTATATATTATCACGCAAAGACAAATAGGAGCGAAGCACCATTGAGGAATGTTTCAAAATCGGGGTATTTTTTCTGTTGAGAGCTTCTGCTGTGAGTTTAAGCGTCATGTCAAGCAGGTTTTGGTGTCAAAAGGTTATTATAAAGTGTATCAATATGTAAACGATGGTGATATTTGCAATTGACTCCTTCCTGTGCATCCACTAAAAACGATTGTAACATGTAATATCATTACGTAGTATAAAACAAACAAATCAACAAACAAACTCACCTTCACTTTTATAATATTAGTAATATTTATTACCAGAAGATTATTAGCCTATTTAATAATACGCTAGGACTCATAAGGAGTGGAGCAGTTATTATGCAAAGCATACATATTAGATTGCAAAGTACGTTAGAGAATTTATTAATAGTGTGACCTGGTTGTATGGCGCAACGTGCGATATCGCAGACGAAACCGCCGGGAACGTTTAGTATTAAGTTAGTAGTATTAACATGGTTTATAAATATATATACAATAGTTTTAATATATTAATACATTATCGCAATTGTGTCCATATTAAACATTTGTTTCGTTTATCTTCATATATATTTGTAGGTGTTAGACCCACACTGAAGCTTTTCTGGTTTCAGCATGCCCGCCTGGAGTAGAAACCACCCTCTCACAGAAAACCGACGTGACGTAACAGTGATTACATTGTTGCGTTTCGTTCGGTCAGTGAGAGCGCCAGAGGTCCACCTCCCCTCCTCTTCCTCTCCTTCCCCAAACACAGACTGGCAACGCACTTGCGACTCCGGTGGTGTTCGCAAGTGTCTATGGATGGTGGTGATCACATAACATCAGGTGACCCACCCGTGCGTTTGCCTCCTATAATATAAAAAAAAACGCTTTTTTAAACAGGATTATACAATACATATTTATCACTAGCTGTATCCACGACTCCGTCCGCGTGGTACCTAATGTAAGAAAACAGTAACCATTCAAAGCATCAAGCATCTGCAGGTATTAAATCCATTTAATTATTTACTTTTCTCTCGTGCTTGAGTCGCGTCGTCATTAAAATTACAATAACTTTTGATAGAGTGAATCGATTTTATTGAAACTTAATTTAAATGTTACTCGAGGATATACTTCATGATTTTCTTGTTGAGGTTTTATTGTGAACGCAGTACTTTAGCAGCCATGCGTGTTCATACAAACAGACATATAAACAGACATTTCTAAAGTTGATTGAAATGTATTTTATTCCTTATTCCAATATACTTACAACATTTTTTTCACAAAGTACAGATACGTTAGATTTACATTATTTTTATGTCTATATAGTGTGTATGTAGAAGATAATATATATTCCTTATTACTTTTTTTTATATCATAGGTGGCAAACGAACAGGTGGTGATCCTGATGTTAAATGATCACCACCGTCCATGGACACTAACAACACCAAAGTGGTCGCAAGTGCGTTGCCACCCTTTGGGGGAAAGAGGGAGAGGAGAGAGAGGAGGGGAGAGGAGATGGGCCTCCGGCGCTCTCACTGACCGAACGAAACGCAACAATGCAAGCACTGTTACTTCACGTCGGTTTTCTATGAGAGGGTGGTACTACCCTGGACGAGCCGATTCATTCATGCTGAAACCAGTAATAGCTTCAGCATGGCTCTACCATCATAAGAACATTAACAGAGACACTTATTTTATTTTAAGGGTAGTGCTAATTCTAACCCAACCTGATAGCTACCATCCTCAGGTTGAAAAACTATCGCCAAAGACCTATAGGTGTGTTCCGGCAACTGCGCTTCCCAGTCCTCTTCGCTTCCCAGTTAGGGTGTTTACCATTTTAGACTTCATAGTCATTTAACATCAAATGAAAGTGTCAAACGCTAATTTATAAAGTATAAAAAAAAAACGTAATAAGGTGTAAAATCTAATTAAAATACTAGCGTCAAATAATCCCATTTTTAACTTCATCGCCTTTAACCTCGTTTTCGTTTATGACCATCGGGGTACTTCGCACCGTCTGTCATTTCCAGGGGTTTATTATTACCTCACTTTTATGAAATTCGGGTTATATAGCTGGCGTAAGTATAACGTATTACTTTTAATTTTAAACTAGCTGTGATCCACAGCTTTACTCCTGTTTAGTTTTTTAAATTAAAAATAACAGAAGGGGTTTTTTTTTTACAAAATATTGACAAAAGTGCTCAGTTGGCATTATAGTTAGTACAATCGAGTTAAGCCGGAACGGGTAGCTATAGCATAATTTACAATTCACTATTTGGTATCATCATCAGCCTGTAAGAGATCCACTGCAAGGCCATAGGCTTCTTCCCGAAGAAAGATATGGGCATAAACACAACGCCAGCCTACGACGTATTGGCGATTTCATATCCTGAGAAATTCACAATTCTATATTTTCCCACATACAAGAACATTTCTCAGGTTCAGGTCTCCTCACAATGCTTTCCTTCAACGTCAGCCGATAGTGCTACCAATTTAAATTAGTATGCGAAACCCGAAAATTATGTTGGTACATGTAGTTCGAACCTGCGGACATTGACATGATATTCCACCGGTCAAATCACTAGAAAGAACACCACGACTTCAATTTTGTATAATTTTAAAAATTGAATATTTTTGCTAATATTAAAGAAACATTTTGATTTTGTTCCTTACTCTAATCGAATCTAATCCAAGGGCTCGGGGGAGCGTGCGTAGTGTCAAAAACTCCTACCGACTGAATATCGACCATGAACCGTTCACGGCACTAATGGAAGTGTCACGGGGGGTGTAAGCGACCTCCTCGACCTGGGCATACCGACTGAGAAGTCCCAGTTCTCCGACTGCCTCCCAGTCTGCCAGACCTGTGCAATGGAATATAAATAATGTCCTAAGCCTTATAATATTACTGGTATAGAGATTAACCGTACAATTTCCAGTTGGTAGTAGATAAATAATTATTATCATTTTCAAACTTATAATAAGTTTTGGTTGTATTAAATTACGTTTGCTAGGAACGTGTCACCGCTAATAAAAAAATATATACGTCCCACAAAGCTGGAAGCCCGTATCAAGCCGAAAGAGCGAACGCAACTCGACACTGAGCCTAATCCTCTTATCCTAATATGAGATGTGAGAAGCCTTTTTATGTAGGTACATAGATTTTTTTATAGAAACGGCAATGGAGCAGCGATATATACGATGGTAGATATAGTACGATGTAGAGAAAATAGCTTTAATTCATCAAGAATTGTCGCTATTGTGTTAGTTATTGCCGTTTGATTCGATGGTACCATTTCAAACGGGCTTTGATGTCAAAAGAATATTGTTATAGAGTGGATCAATATGTGAACGATGGTGTTGTCTGGAATTGACTCCTCTCTCTGTGCATCCACTAAAAACTTTTGTAAAGTGTAATGTACTTTTTTTAAATATATCATAGGAGGCAAACGAACAGGAGGGTCACCTGTTGTAAAGTGATCATCGCCGTCCATAGACACTTGCGAAACCAGGGGAGTCGTTAGTGCGTTGCCAGCCTGTTTGGGGGGAAAGGGAGAAGGGGTAAGGAAGAGGAAAGGGAAGGGATGGTTAGCCCCCGGCGCTCTCACTGACCGAACGAAACGCAACAATGCAAGCACTGTTACTTCACGTCAGTTTTCTGTGAGAGCGTGATACTACCCCGGGCGAGCCGACCCATTCATGCTGAAACCAGTAATAGCTTTTACGTGACTCTACCACCCTCAAAATATTGTATATGTATATTATAATATATGTATGCTAAAAAGATACACGCGATTGAGTTTCTTGCCGGTTCTTCTAGATGATTGTTAGTTTTGATATTTATAAGTGCCTTTTTAGGGCTTATATACAATAAAGTTATTTTGATTTGATATGATCATTTTTATTCATCTTTCTTTCTATATACAAATTTTGAAATGATGATGGCTTAGTTCGTGTGTTCGGACACAGCGTCGATGGATGTAGGTTGGAATCCTTGCTGAGTTGAAACTTCCATTGGAGGAAAATATCAAGAAGAAACCTAGCATGGTGGTAGGATTTTATCTAAGCCCTACTGCTTACTTACCACCCTCAAGTTAAAAATACAGACTTTTAAGCAAAGCAAGCACCTGTTTTAGTGTGTTGCAGCAGCTAAGAGCCAAAAGGCAAAAAATACATGTAACTTTAAAAATAACCCAACATAATGTTATCGATTGAATGGGACGTCATAATCATGTAAACTAAATACTTCGTAAGGTTGCTAGATATATTCTTCGCCAATAAATGGAGTTTTTATTATCGTTTCTTATATTAGTATTATAGTTTCTTATGTTTAAGCGTTAATTAAAATTACTGAAAGTGGATTTTTAAAGAGCAGATTTTTTTTGAGAAATATCACGTTTGCGATGTTGTTTTGTTTTATGTTACAAATATGGAGTTTATATTTACTTAATTTAAAAAAACGAAATCTAGTAAAGTAAATATTCTGTTTAAAAACTCTTTAAATACTATTTTTAAGTTATTTCATAAATTATTCAGTTTTTAAATTCATTTCCCATATTAATTTAGAACCTTATATGTAAGATATGGTACGGAAAAAATATTAGCATTTAAGTATACAAATACAAATTATTTTAGAGAAAAAAAAAACGGCTTAGATTTTATTATGATTCGAATTATTATAATAAATTTAATGGGAACGGGATTGTTAATGGGAACCACAAATAAAACATATAAATCCATAAAAGTTCGTCAAATGTCTAAACAATATTGTTGACACAGACCTTAAAGCCACAGAAAGCTCGCAAGTAGACGCTTTTCAATATTCAAAATATCTTAACCAACCTTACGAAAAATATTCATTTTTCAATATAAATGAAGAAAGTAATTTAATAATGATTCAATGTTTTTGTTTCCAATTTCAATTCAATGTTCAATGTGTAGTTGTCGTGACGAAAATAATTTATGTAAAATATTGTATAAAATCTCGTGTATATCTTTTTATTTATCAAATCCTAACTAATATTATAAATGCGAAAGTGAGTTATAACACTTTCAAACCTTAACTACTGAACCAATGATCATAAAAATTTGCAAACGCAATATCAGGCGTATAGATCAAGAGTATCTTCTAACTATATCCTTATATAGGGTACCTTTCAACCATAAAAAGGATACTTTAATTCCAAATTACGCGAGCGAAGCCGACGGTACAAACTAGTTTATATATAAATAAGCGGAGAGAAAACGGTTAAGTGCCTTTTTCTCCTGTGTTTACAACTGATTTTAATTCTTTTTTTTCTGTTTATTAGGTATTCACGAGCTTTAGTGAAAAATAGAAATGGTTCGCTTTTTTGAAATGAAACTTCTTTAGGCGCATGAGGGTAAAATTTTTACAGATGTAACGTCACGCTGGTATGCAACGGAAGTGACGTCATTTGCAGTAAACGCAGATTTTTCATCTATTTTTCAAGTCTCAGAAATCTAAAGTTTTAGAATAAAATAAAAATAATAAATAAGAAATTAAAGAATTAATTTATAAGTCTGCTAAAATAATTATATTTAATCTATAATTATCCACTTAATTAAAAAAAAAATGAAAAAAAAATTAACTAAATTAAATTAATTCAATTAATCAAATTTTTTTTTTTTTTCTTATAAATTAGTTCGCCAAAGAAATTTCACTTCTCACATGTGTACTTTGTACGCACGCACTTTTTACTTAATATTGAAACTTAATAAATTAATTATGTTCGAATTTCGAGCACTAAGCGAACATTAGTAAAAATAATCTATCTGTACTTTTACTAATTACCCGTTAACAAAACGTAACGGCGAATCAAGAATTTCAGCTAAATTTTACCAATTAGAAGGTACTCTTGATCTTTCGAGACGGCAATTTTGTTTATTCGATTCCAATTAAAACCCGACTTGTGCCTTTGCTAATTGAAGAAAACATTTTCAAAGGACTTTTTGAAAGTGGGTGTAAATTAAAACGCTCCTTTCATTGTTCGGTACAAGCAGAAATAATATACGCTTTTATGGTATTCTAAGAATGCTTCTGAATTCATTTATATTTTATTTTATTCTATTTTTAACTTTTAAGGGCTTGCTGAACGGTTATTTCAGTTTTAATATTCTATTTACCAAATTCAT